>KN832980.1:988053-1007882 GCA_000827315.1 Piloderma croceum F 1598
ATAAGAGCTGATCAGAATGTAGAGTTTAGGGCATGAGGCATGAGACAGACCTTTCACAGGGATGCTGACAGCTCGTTAACAACTGTGAAGTGAACTATGAAAGGATAATCGCAGCATAAGCCTCTCACGTGCCGCATGCGGCGGTGTTCTGCCAAAATTTTCTACCTTTGGCTCACAAAAGTGCTATCTACAGAGAAGGATCTGGTCCAAAACGCCTGCCGGAAGGTCCCAAAAGTGCTATTTTGGAGAAGGAATTGGCCATTTTTGAGCTCAGAAAAGTGCTATTTTCAGAGAAACATTTGCGGGAGCTTCCCGGGGCCTTCTTAATGGATGTCAAGTATCTTAACAGATCATCTCAATTATTGTTCACACAGCCAATGATCGGAAATGAAGATATAATTCAACAGACAACACGAGTAACAACGACAACTGAGATCAAGGATCCCCGACAGACAGAGCACACGAGAACGGCGGTATATACATACCACTTCAATGCTAAAGTACAGCGAGATCCACATATAACCCGCTACATGGTAACTGCACTGGGACTGACACTTCAGTGAAACTTGCATGACTACGAGATGCGACTCACCCGAGGTGTGTCTGCAGTCAATGCAGTGATGCAGACGGACAGAGATAACTGACGCATTTGTAGATAGCTATCAGATCAGCCCGAGATGTAACAAATTGTACATACCTTGCAGAATGCAACAAGTTCTAGGGTGATGTAGCATTGAGAGGCAGTTAACATAAGATGAGAGATCACCAGATCGGCGAGAATCAGCCGTGCTTACTATCGCGTGTTCCATCTTCCACGCCAGGCCACTAAAACGAACGAAACACATAAGCACAAAACCCAACGCAAAAATCACGAAGCTGTAGAGCAGATCAGTGCATACGTTCATTCTACTCCACCTCTCCGAGTCCATCTTGCTCTAGTATCTTGGGCCTCACCTCCTTACTCGCCGCCAGTTCTTCGTCAATCGGCTTCGCAACGTCCAGAAGCTGCGCGTCCACTTCCTCACTTAAAATACCAGGAGCTCCACACTTCCTCAAACAACTTCCGATCTGCCCTCTCCACATTACGTGGCCATCCACTTCGCACTTCACATTCTCCACACCCTTCACCTGAACGGCTTCAAGGCCTGCGACGCCCCAACTCGCACTCGAGACTCGACTGAGTACAGCTAATACGTAATCCTCTTTCGCGTAACCGTTGACTAGGCGTCCGCAGACGACCCGACGAACGGCAGACCACGTCGATTCGTCTATCGGAGCTGGAGTGCCAAAGAGGAAGACGTCTTGGATAAGATTAGCAGTTTCAGAAGGTGGGAGGGTTGTGAGATACTTGAGTGCTTCGAAGATCACTAGCGAGCCCAAAGAATAGCCGCAAAGGGTCACGGGACGGCTGCCGAAAACACGGTTGGATAGTAATTCGCCAAGGACTGCACCTGCTTTTAATGCGAGTTGTTTTGCATTCATCCACGGATTATCTACAAGGTGGCAGTAAATCATCAAGAGAATACAATTATTCGAACACCAGACCTACCAATGATCTTCCCGATTTGAAGCCACGCAACGGGCGAGAGAGCCCCCATGACAGAAGCAAGGACGGTGTGCTTGAGAATTCCGACCTTCAAGAGCTTCATGCCGGCGTTTTTTATTAACGTCGTAAAGGCATTCGCGAGGGCTTCCAATGCTTCTATTTCCTGTGCAGGCAGGGTACCATATTATCCAGTGATACAACCATGCGCTAAAAACATAATGAAATCATACCCATTGTAGTGCAAACGTATTGTCACCGCCAAACACAGTCCACGGGGCCGTCACGTCTTTGCGTGAAGCCAACCAGCCACTGACACACAATCTAACTGCCAACGTCTCCTCGTCCATAGCTGAATGTACCGGCACGATAGCCAAATCTTGTATCTCCTGGGTGTGTCTAGAAACCATCGCAGCCGTTGTTTTTGCTCCATAAGCACCAAACAAAGCACCGCAGACCACAGAAGAGCCAGCCAGACCGCTTGCAAGCAAGCCTACGACAGTTCCGCCAATCCCAAGAAACCCGAGAACGCCGGTCACTGCTGCACCTATCAAAGGCGCCGCTAAACCCCCAGTGACGCCTATTAAGACGCCGCCTGCGACGGCGCCAAGACCTACACCCGCCCACCTTGCGGCTTCGCTTTTATCCGCGTGGTCTTCTCTGATTTTCTGAGTCTGCCTCTCTGCTTCTTTGATAGCTTCGCCGGGATGTTTCAGAGTAGCTACAATCGTCCGCTCATCTATAGCCCCGATGTCCGAGAGAAATGGACGTGTGCGTGCCGAATATTGAATCGAGCTTGTGACGTGGAGAAACAGAATTATATTCAAGAGTTTGGACACGTCCTGCTGTGAAGGGAGTCTGGGCAAATTGCCTGTGGATGTATCTGTGAGTGGGTCAAGGACTGGACAATCACCTAGTCGATGATGAAAATGACGCTCAGACACCATGTCTTTGGTAAAAGCTTGAAATACGTACCCCCGCCAGGTTCTTGACAGGCTATCCAAGCGTTACTTAATAATTCTTGCGCCCAGTGGTTCACCTCTTGGTTGAAAAGCTCTCGAGATCTGGACTTCCCCTCTTCAGGGAGTGAAGATAGCTTGTATTCCGCAGAAGCATAGAGCTCAGCAGTATTACGATAAGCAGCTAGGCGGCATAAGAAGTTCTGAAAGAATGCGTGTCGTTCTGAAGTGAAGTTCAACAATTAGATTATCAGACAGATACGTCGTTGGAGCGCAAGGAGCAAGATTACCTGCTTCACTGAGTTCCGGGGGAGTCAGTTGGCTAAGATCGGAGGGCATGTCAAAATATTGCGGTTGTCATTTAGACATTCGGCACAAGGAAGAGCATTGTGGAAAATGTCTTGTATTTTCGGAGTAGAGAAAATCCGAAAATGGATGACTCCAACTTTTCAAACTCACATCATCCTCGGTAAGAGTACAGTAGTTTAGCTGGGATATATATATAGTATGATATATATCCCAGCGTCGTCCTCACATCTGTCAAACGACGCGGAGTTTATGGTCTGACTAGGTTTGCATACAACTCGATTGATCGATCGATCCATGATCACTGTATACAAAGCCGCATTTGCTTCACTACCGGCGTCGTTAACTCGTCAACGATTTTGTACATCATGTCCAAAGATACATTCGTACATGGCACGCACAAGAAACTCCCAACCTAGTTCATTAGCAATTATAATAATGTTGAAGTTTGGAACGTCATTGTGATCGTTCTACAAGATTCTATTTTGCAATGTGGTGGCTCCATCTAAATGAATGTAATCCGCAAGGACAAGCTGAACGGTAAAGAACTCGCAGTGACGGTGACCTCTCCTCCATTAGGTACAAGCTCGGAAACTCTCTTCTCAAGATTCGGGCGGGTCGCTTCCTCGAGTTGTGGTGGCGCCTGGAAATATATTTGCTTCGTCGGTGTCGAAAGCGACGGCTTCTTGATCTGACTGTTACCACAGTAAGTACGCAAAGCAAACCACATAGTGGCAGAGAACGCACATGTCCTGTTTCTCCACCAGCATCTCAATGAGACGGTCGACAGTCCAGTCTCGACTGATTGAGAGCTCAACAGACTCTCCTCCGCATACCGGACATTCAGGACGTCGTTCGTGCTCAAAGGTGTAAGAATATACACCATCAGTACCAATAAGCATGAAGTAGTTGTTGAGATAAGCGGCTGAACTGGTAGCAATCTTGAATGCTTCATTACAGCATGATGCTGGGCGGTACGTCAAGAGCTGGTGTGAACGCAATAATGAACAGTACAGTACCAGCTATGATAGCGTTCGTCGATGCGATAGCTGGGATGATATTTTTGACTACTCCTTGAGTAAGCGACCATGTGACGCCTTCGATCTTAAATTCCTTCGCGCGGGCTGCGGCGACGTTATACAGCCAGCCTATATGCTCAGGATCATCCGTGTCCATCTTTTTGTCTGTAACAAGACTCAGAATGGAATAGTAACATTGAGAAAATTAAGTGGATAACCTTTCCAGACACGAGGCCATTCCAATACTGATGCCCATTCTATGCAATGTTCCGGAAGACGAGGGGTGTTGGCAATTGTGCAGATGGGGAACGCGGTAGGTTTGTTAAGCATATCAAGAGAGCACTCGTAACAGGACGATACAGTGGGAAGGATAACGCGAGCTTGACCTTTGAACCCTGTAGATTCGAAGTAAATTAGGGGTGTTCAATGTCGCTGACTGAAGACATTGTTCACCTTCAGTGCCGCCGTCAATCAGTGGTTTCAAGCTTTCAGGATTTTCTGGGTCGACAAGGTTCACGAGAGTCGCATTCATCCAGCGCCGCGCTTCGACAGAATCAAGGCCGCAAATAACAAGATTGAACTGCATGTAGTAATCGTCATCCTTATCTTGAATTTTGCCGAAGTACCTGATGCGATCGTGAGGAAGTGTTACGGATAAAAATGTATGGACTAACGGGGTGACTTTCACGCCAGGGACTCGCTTCATTACAAACTCTGCAGCCACGGTTGCCTTTGGTTGTCCCACATCCTTTGGTCTAGGAACGTCAACTCGAAATACCACGTCCTTGGAAGATGTTTACGTACCTAAAAAGAAACTGTCTGTTCAAATTGCTGATATCGATTGTATCCATGTCAATAACATGGATATCTTTGAATCCCAATAACGCGAGATTCGACAGAATTTCGCAACCTAAGCCGCCAGCGCCGATTACAAGTATCTTGCATTCCTCGCGCAAGAACTTTTTAACCTAACAGTGAAAAGTCCAGCGTCCTGTCCGACATGAGCAAATAACCACTTACTCCGTCGCCCGCCAGAAATGAGGGGTCCGTACGAGGCCCTGGACGGTCTAGAACTTGATCGACGTGAAAATATCGGCCTGGCCAGTCACCATATATTGCGCTCCCATTCGTCTGTGCGGCAGCTGCTGCCATGGTAAAAGTCAGAAAGTTGATTGTGATCTGGAGACGTAGTAAGCAGTCGTAGTGCGAGGTAGAGTCACACAAGCGCCCATAGTCCAGAAATGGGACATGGTCTCGAAAAGTTTCCTTCGACAGCCGCCATGGCTCATTCAGGCTCACTTATCCACTTTAGCGGCCATCAATACCTCAGGAATCGTCTAGTGCTGTCCATTCTTAGTGGAAAACATGTCCGTGTTGATAAAATTCGCTCCGAGGACAAGAATCCAGGACTTAGAGGCGAGTTGCTCAACCGCCGTACCCTGCTCTCAAGATATTAACAATCCTGGAAAGATTTTGAAATAAGCCTTCTGCGTCTACTGGAGAAGGTCACCAATGGAACCATTATTGAAATATCTGTCACCGGTAAGTATAAACTTAAACCTTTTGTGGTTTCCCGGCCGGCTTAATACATCGTAGGTACTGCAATCTTGCTCAAACCTGGGATCATATTAGGCGGACCCGTATCACACGAATGTCCTCTTTCGCGATCGATAGGTTACTTTCTGGAGCCAATTATCATGCTAGCACCCTTCGCGAAAAAGCCTTTGCAGCTGACACTTCGTGGAATAACCACCGACGACCATGATCTTTCGGTGAGGCGTCCCGTTACCCTAGCCTACAGCTATGTTAAAATTTCGATCTTTGACAGGTAGACCTGATAAGAACTGTATCTTTACCCCATGTCCAATTATTTGGTATCTCAGATGGCCTCGAATTACGGGTAAGTCCTCGAAATACTTGAATGATTGCATTCTGGAGCCTTCACTAGATAAAGAAAAGGGGCTCACCACCCTCGGGTGGAGGCGAAATTCAATTTTTGTGTCCCGTCGTCAAGCAGGTGAAGACTCTCAACTTCATCGAGCCTGGCAAGATCAAGCGAATACGAGGCATAGCGTGAGCAACGCCACTTTAATGTGCATCATTCGCTCCAGCCATTATAACCGTTGTTTGGCTTAGACATGCCGTGCGCGTGAATCCTCAATTTTCAAACCGAATGATCGAAGCATCCCGCTCGGTTCTCAACCGCTACATCCCAGACATTTACCTCTACTCCGATGTATACAAGGGAGAAGAAAGTGGAAAGTCAGCTGATATGTCGTTTTGACAGTGTATTTCATTTTTCTGACGCATTCTCTTTTGTAGATCCCCAGGATACGCTCTAAGCCTCCTCGCTGAATCTACCACCTCCGCAATCCACTGCTCAGAAGCAGTATCACAACCAGGTGTACCTCCAGAAGACATCGCATTACACGCCACCCGAGCCCTCCTTGATGAAATAAAGCAAGGAGGCTGCGTGGATCGCAAACACCAGACTCTGGTTCTACTGATGATGGTCTTGGGCAGTGAAGACGTTGGTCGCTGTCGAATGGGGCCACCTACGCTGCGGACGTGAGTCATAGACCTATTTCCTGTCTGATCTATGTGACCCACGTTTTGAATATCAGTATTCAATTTTTACGAGACGTCAAGGACTTCTTTGGGACATCGTTCAAGATAGTTCCGGCTGAACCCTCTGACGCCTCATCGACAGAACTGGTGTATTCTTGTTATGGTTCTGGATACGACAATGTCAGCAGGAGGCTTGCTTAATCTACAGATATCCGAACTGTCGGACTATACCCGGTTATTCACTGGGTACGACCCCCTTTGGTCCTGCATTTAGGACATCCACGAGGTACGGAGCATCCGGCTGCATGTCATGTACTGAAAGTAAAAATAAATCTCCCCGCTATCATAGTATAACCTTCACATTAAATATGCATTCCATACCGGCCAGGGACCTGAGACTACAAGACGATGGGAAGCCTGAGTCTTAAATGGATACATTCCTGCGTGCCAGTGGAACCCTGATGTTGCTATCAACGATATCCCTAAGCTGCTCGACAGTTGTATCACATTGTTAACTGCCCAGTCGATAAAAGCAGTCGGTTCACCACAAGGCGGATCTCGACGTTGTAATCCCGAAATGATTTTCGCCATCCAATGGTGGAGGTTCCAGTCCCAGTCCGTTATCCGTGGCAAGCTGTTACCAAAAACCAAGCCAACGGTTGATTCATCAGACCGAAATCGATTCCAGATTTTCCTCACCAACTCTTCACACTTATTTTCCCGTAGGGTTCCAACAGCTACCTTTGTGTATACTTTGTGGTTCCGAGGTTGCCAGCTCCGCCATCCTGCCCAAGACATTGCAAGGGAAGTTGCTTGTGGAGTAGACGCGCTCGCGCTGTTTATGGCCCTTCACACATTCCAAATGTCTCTTGATATGTCGTGAACCTTCCAATGGCGCATGTGATAGATGCGAGAAGTTGGCTTCCTTGGGTAGCTCGAAGACCGCTGCAATGCGGAACAGAGTCAACAGTCCAACATTGCCCCCAAGGGTTCTACAGTTTGGTTTGATGCTGTTACAGGCAAACATGAAATGGTAGGCCGAGTATTATGCTACCTCTCTTTAATAGATTCCAAAAATTTTCGTGCGTATGGGTTGAAGAGGCCACAAGACGGAGAAACCTAAGAACGACTATCTTCTCCGCTATTACGGCTGCCTACGGGAGACTAGGAGAAACCGATGTTGAGGTGAGGTTGCGGAACGATATAGCCATCATCAGGACACTACCCGAAGTGGGAAATACCATAATACCCTCCAACTTGTGTGATGTTGCTGGCAGAGATTTATTGGCAATGGTTGAATTTGGTTGAATTGCCTCAGAAAAAGCTGCTGCTGGAGGTGGGCAATGTGAATGATTCAGGCCTTGTAGTACACGGGCAGGTGATTCTACTAAACCCAAGTGTACCCTGGCACTCTGAACCCTAAGCAAAGGCCATAGTATGATAGAAACCTGAGTGATAAAGGCTACCACTGTGGACTTGCCATCCAGCACTTCGACAGAATCTGTGGAATTTTAACATGCAGGGCGAGGCGAGATCCAATGTAAGCTTTATGCGTTGTCCCTTTGTATCAAATAGAAATAAGCATTTCAAGGGATCGTTATCCTCATCCGAATGCGGGGAAGGGGACCTTAGAAAAAAATCGTCCTGGATATTTGCTGATATCCGCGTGGATGATGATCGGATCTGCAAATGGATGAGACATAGTCATCATGCATGGAGCTTACGTCTACAACCAGCTCAAACTCCTTTGAGCTTAAAGGAGAGCGAACAAAAAATCAAACGCGAGAGCATTTTGTCGATTAGGATCTGGGTGCTCTGGAAAGACGTGAAGTCGAGACATAATCAGGTAGGGTTACTGTGCAAGCTAAGGGTTCAAGCTTTCAAGAGCGACGCTCGCGTCAGACTCACCGTCGCCAACTTTCGACTCGGATTGAGAACCGAAATATATTATTGTATCTAGTCAGCTCACTACCAAAAAAAAAAAACACTTGCGTTTAGGCAATGCTAAATGTTTACTGGTTATCGATATATAATAAGGACCCTACCAAAGTCCCCATCACCTTTCCCACCACCGGCGGCAATCAACCATTGTTCAAGAACAGGCCATCCAGCCTCGAACCGTGTCGCTAGTTCATCGGTATGATGTTCGCCGTCCAGTAAAAGCAGGAACTCTGGTGGAATAGATGCCGTCAAAGTAGCCATAGATCCTTGCGAGTTGGACGTTTGTATTTGCGGCACAGAATTTGGTGCAGAAGGTGACCGTGAAAATCGCGGTCGAGCTATTATAGGCGAAGGCGGTCCGGGTTGATTGTGAACGTTTGAAAGGCTCAGGAATGTGGCGGTGGAGTGTCGCCGCGATTCTGGGATGGATGCACGCGGGTAAGTTGCGAGATCATCGCGTGTAGGTTTCATTGGAGATGTGCGTGGATTGACCGTGGTGCCCGGCCGAGGTCCCAGTTGCAATTTCTCTAGTATCCTTTCAGCGGCGCTGGATTTCCGAATGGGATATCTCGGAGTTGGCAAATCTCTTCGCTTGGTTGGTGAACTCAAAACAACCACCTCTGGACTGACGGAGGGAGTAGTGGGAGGAGGATCAGGAGGATGACCTCGGAAATGCCGAGGTTGCTGTACTTCGGACGGTGCAGACGTCGTTTCCGTTGACCCGTATGACGCCGACGAATTAAAACTCTGTACCCTCGCCCGCGTAAATGGTGAAGGTGTTTCCGGCGTTTGAGCTGCAGCTGGATTATCGGGAAGAAATATAGGCCAACGGTGCACCCGGCGGAGAAAGCCCTAGCGGTGGGGGAATGTTAGTTCCATAATGGAAAAATATACCCGCTAAGATCTACCTTGATGACACCGAAGCTAGTAAAGCGTCTTACGTCTATGCCTAGTTCATGCACACCATAAGCCTCCATCCACTCCAAGACCGTTCTGCCAGGTTTCAAACGTGAATATAAGTGTAGAAGTCTGGGCCAGTCGGTAACGACTCGTCCTGAAGTGTGGTGAGTATAGAGTGAAGGAAGAGCAAGCATATTTCTATACCTGGTTTGGTTACATACGGTCCACACTCTTCTCGAACATGGGGCTCATCCGCAAGCCACTGTATGTTCTTGCGCAGAGTGTACATATTGGAATACTGAAAGATATCGATCATCATAATCACTTGATAGTACCTGAGTAAGAGGCCTAGGTCACTGTGTAATTCGAAAGAGCTTGAAATGAAGCGCACAAAAGATGAGCAATAGCCTGCCGTGTGAGCTCCAGGTCGCAATTTGCAAGATGAGCTATGCGGCGAACATGGTTTGTCCCATCAATAAACTTACAGACCTACCAAAAAAGATCAGTATCACTATTTATCCTCCGCACTGGCAAGTTGTCTACCTTGACCATGGTTAGATCCCAGTTCGAGTCTATCCTCTTAGAGAGGTTGATCAAAGCCAGGGGTACCATCCATTCATTCACCGAGGGAGGATTAGGGTAAAATGGAAAGATCTTCAACTCCATGGAATTGAATTCGTCGATGGGGATAGATGTTTCGGAGTACGAGTTAAGATCTTCATACAGCTGTTCCAGGATAGGATGTATTGCAGGTGAAGTCGTTGGTGAAGACAAGAATGCGGATTCCTCCTAGGTCTATCAGTCAGTATAGTTTTCACGGGCCAGTGAAAAGAACAATGTTACCTCGCATGCTGTAAGTACTCGGCTGACTTTGCGAACGATTGGCTCATAACAGCTCAAGTCCGCAGTGCGCTCAAAAACAAAACATAGGTTGTACCGGAAATAATTCCGTTCATAATCACCTCGTAACTCTACAGGAAATCCGATGATTCGATGGTTCCTCGTCGCGCAGATTACCAGTCTTCCACACAGGGCACTCCTTGGGATGACATAGGAGGATATATCATCAAAATTGAATAAAGTTCGGTTAGAAGAAGTTGAGCGTTTCTGTGGAGATTGCATACTTCGATCCCGGCCAGGTGAACGAAGCGAGGAGCTGGAGTTGCGTGATGTTGCGCCCTCAACATCCCCGTTAGGCGTGGACGGCGCTGGAGAACTTGAGGATGACATGGAAGTGCTCCCTACAACTCCACCTGAATTTGAAACTGCTATGAGGCCCTCGGGAACCTGGTAGACAATCTTTGGCCCTTGACGAAGGTCGAAGACTGCATAGAAAACGGACTGGATACGAGGTAAGAACGAGTCACCATCAGAAGGCATATGAACGACAGGAAGACAACGAGTCAAAGGGTTTGTTTATAGCTTTAAGATGGATGTATCCTCGTCTGAGATGATAGGGGGTTGTACTATGAGAGGACTCCGCGTTCGGAGACGCGTCAATAAGTTAGCCAGGGTTGTTCCCAACTACATACCTCCATCGAACTCCAAGGTCAGATATGGCCACCCCAGTAGGATTCCATGCACTGCCGTTGCCAATTGTGCAGCTCTCCCTGGCCGCTGTGCTTAAATGCGGCCAGTCATTTCGATGGTCCATCTTCCCTTTACTCTATGCGAGTCACGGTGATATCGCGGTCAGCCCAACATCTCCCACCCACGAATACCGCTTCTGTCTTCGGGATCGTTTGGTATGCTTACGACAGTCCCCCGACACGCTTTTCTATCACACCGTGTTTCCGGAAGTGCCAACTTCCCCAACACAGAAAGCGCTGAAGGAGGCAGAAACTTTGACGTGGCTCAGGGATTATTTTCAACTTGACATCGACTTAATGAAGTTGTATGAAGACTGGAGCAACCGCGATCCTGTATTCAATAAGCTTAGGTCGCGATTCAGCGGCATTCGAATGCTTAGACAAGATCCTTGGGAGAACCTTGTATCGTAAGTCTCTCTATCCCTAGATACTGCTTAGCTCTGACGCTTCTAGACCTTTAGGTTCATATGCTCATCGAACAACAATATCTCACGTATTACGAAGATGGTCACATCGCTTTGCAAGCATTATTCCCCACCTTTGCTATCGCTATTGCCCCCATGCCAGCTGGATAAACTTGGGGAAAACCAAGAGCCTGAGTCATACCACCCCTTCCCTCCTCCATCTGTACTTGCTGCACCCGAAGTTGCCTCGGTCCTGCGATCCCTAGGCTTCGGATACCGTGCTGAATTCATTCAGCGTACTGCAGCCATGCTAGTCACCGCCCATGACCTTGATACTGCGGCTGACGCACGTGAACCAAGTGAGAAATGGCTGATGACTTTAAGGGACCTAGACACATCCGAAGCTAGGGAGGAGCTTCTCAAATTCATAGGCGTCGGCCGTAAAGTCGCCGATTGTATCTTGTTGATGAGCTTAGACAAGGTATTTTGTCTATTTAATTTTTTACTTTGTACCGACGCTTATTATATATGTAGAGAGAAGTTATACCCGTTGATACTCACGTCCAACAAATTGCTGTCAAGCATTATGGACTGCGTGCTTCGTCTGGTACCAAAGCAAACATGACTCCAAAGTTGTATGACGAGGTGAACACGAAGCTTGCCAAAGTTTGGGGTGACTATGCAGGCTGGGCTCATTCGGTAAACCATCTTATTATTCGCAACAGCTTAAATCGTATTCTAATTTGAAATTTTGTAATGTTACAGGTGCTTTTCACAGCTGACCTGAAGTCGTTCTCTTCTTATGGTCTTCCTTCTCCGTCGTCACCTGCAATTTCTGCTGACGCTGAAAGTTTGGGTAAGGAGGCCATCGCGGTACCTCCTACTCCCCCGCTAACCCCATCTCCGTCTCCCATCAAGCGGAGGAGGGCTCGGGAAGTAACTTCTCAACCCGAGCAAGCAGTAGCGATCAGGGACGAGGAGACCCTTCAACCAGATGATAGCTCGTTCTCGGGTAGCGCGTCAAGTCTGGCAGATCGGGTGAAGAAGAGACGGCGCGTCACTGTGGATGTTGCGACGAAATTGTGAAACTTCGCGCGTTTTTCAATAGTAGCTGGAATGATCTCTCTTTTCGCGTTTTTATTACTGCTATCCCCTGCCAAAAAAAATTACTTAGAAGATGACAAGCATGTCACTCGTGGCGGCAAAGGACTCGTGAGTGGGTTATCACGTTTGTTAGATTTAAAATGCTTCCTCAAGTCCTATATATTGAGATCAAAAGGCACTGACTTTGATGTAAAACGTAGAACTCTCTGGATCTGTTGCTTCTTTGCGATTATCTTGGGAAGCAACGTTGACACCAGCAGAGCCATTGCCCGCTGGAAACCATACTTCTAAGCTGTAGCAAGGTTTAGTGGATTTAACATACTAGTGCTAGGACTAAGGAAAGCCGGCCGCCGACACCGACTTGAAAGCGATCGAAATCATTTCGACCGAATTGGATATATGGTATAACTCTAACTCACATTTGTTTCTACAGCTAACCTCAGCATCTTCACACCGATGTCCTCGTCACAGAAGGCCAAGGCGGAAGAAATAATTGACACCACAGAAGACCCAGAGCAACTTGAGGATGGCTCCAACTCTGAGCCTGATGACGATGACCACATCGAGAACTTTGGACCTAGCTCCGCAGAACCATCCACGTCGTCCAAGAAGAAAAAGAAGAAGCAATCCAAAGCTATGAAAGCTCTCAATGCGTTGAGAGGCAAACACGAAATTCCGCAGGCAGTAGTGGATCAAGTATTGGACAAGGTGAAGGAGCAGGGTGGTTCTGCCGCTGCTGGTGCAGACGAAGCTAGCGTTCGGGCTGCGTTGGAGCAGATGAAGATCATGGAAGTTGCGCAGGGCAAAGCTGGGATTGGGGGCAAAAATAAGAAAGATATGGGCCAGCACAAGGTACGTTATCCAGAGCCTGGTGCATTATCAATTGTTTCAAAGGTTTGTAAGTAGTTCTGGGCAACGCAACCTGTACCACAGCTGGGTATGAAAACAATTGGCTTAATGTAAGCCGATTCTCATCAACTCTGTAGGAGAAGGTCCACCCCTCGGCGATGGGTTTATAGAGCGCTCCTTACCACGGGAGCAAGTGCGTCAAGACGCGTATCCACTACCCAAGGAATTCGAATGGTGTATAATGGATCTTAATGATGCCAAGCAGGTCAGATTTTCTCCTTAATTTTTAAATTCAAGCTTATATGGCACGGAACTCAGGTTAAAGAAGTCTATGACCTCCTCTCACTGAATTATGTGGAAGACGATGATGCATCATTTCGCTTCCAGTACAGTGCTGAATTCTTGCACTGGTACACTAGCCCGTCTGAGATATCCATATACAAATTTTGATATAATCCACAGGGCGCTGAAACCACCCGGCTACCATAAGGAATGGCATATCGGCGTGCGCGTATCGTCGAATAAGAAACTGGTCGCCTTCATCTCCGGAGTGCCCGTAACACTCCGCGTCAGGGGAAAGTAAGATATTTCCTTTACCGTTCGGTACTCTGCTGATGAATTGCAGTGTTTTCGATGCGAGTGAGATCAATTACCTTTGCATCCACAAGAAACTTCGGTCGAAGCGATTAGCGCCAGTGTTGATCAAAGAAGTTACACGACAGTGTCATCTCAAAGGGGTCTTTCAGGCTATTTATACAGCTGGGGTGGTTCTGCCCACGCCGGTAGCAACATGTCGGCAAGTAAACTGCATTACTACTTACATACGGCACCATAACACTTCCGCCTAGATATTTTCACCGTTCCTTAAACATCGCCAAGCTCGTAAATGTGAAGTTCACATACGTTCCACGGAGCATGACTCTCGCCAGAATGATACGAATCTTTAAAGTTCCTTCGACAGTCCAGTTAGGCAACAGCCTGCGAGAAATGGAGGAGAAAGATGTCCCTGAGGTCGCTAATCTGTATACACGGTTCATGCAGCGATATGATATGGGTCCAATTATGACAGAAGATGAGGTGCGCCACCAGTTCTTGAGCGGAAAAGGTACGGGAGAGAAGAGCAAGGACGATTCCAGACGAGAAGGACAAGTCGTTTGGACTTATGTCGTCGAGGTAATAATCTTCGTTTAAACTATACGCGTTACTCTAGCCTGACATGTACTCGGCTATGCACAGCACCCGGAAACCCACAAGATCACTGATTTCTTCTCGTTTTATTCCTTGCCTTCCACGATTATCAACCATCCGAAGCATGCCATCCTAGAAGCTGCATATCTATTCTATTATGCCACAGACGTTGCTTTCCAAGAGCGCGCAGAAGAAGAAGGGCGCCTAAAGCGAAGACTGCAGGACCTCGTTGGAGATGCGCTTGTCATCGCTGACCAAGCAAAATTTGACGTCTTCAATGCATTGACGCTGATGGATAATGTGCCCATCTTGCAAGATCTCAAGGGGCGTCCTATCCTTTAGTGATCATTCCGCATCCGCTGACGGCAAATTGTTTTTATAGTTTGGAGCTGGTGACGGGCTGCTTAATTTCTATTTGTATAACTGGAGAACAGCGCCCCTTGCAGGAGTGGAAGCTGTGGGTGGAGTGAACGCAGGTAGAGGCGTTGGCGTAGTGATGCTATAAGCTCTGGACTTTCGGCTGTTCACACACCACGCCGTTGTAGACACACATGTATTGCTTGGCACATCGAAGTACGATGAAGTCTGTGTGCATATCCGGGGTTTTAAAAGTTCTCGATATGCATGAGCTCTAAGTACACACAATGCAATAGAATCCGTATCATTAAATTTCCTACCCCACTTCTCTTTGCCTCGACTAGTCGCTATCAATGATTATAACATCATCATCGTCCACTCCCCAGTCCCGCTCTGGGCTTTGAGTCCTCTCCTTCGTCTTCTCTTTCTCTTTACCCTTGCGTCGGGACAGAGGAACAGGAGCTCCACCCGTCCCCACATCACGTACACGGAAACTGGGCGGAACGTGCATAGAACGACCACCTAGCGTCTGGCCGCTTGTGCTCCACTTTGCTTCCTCTTTGACATCTTCAGTGGCAGCTTTCCCTTTCCCCTTGCTTTGAGATGAGGATGCCGCAGGCTGAGACTGGGGCTGGGGAGAGCGCCCGCTTAGTGTATTACCCGAACCGCCAAATGCAACGGGCTGTGGGCGAATTCTTTCAAAAACATGAGCTAGATTTATAAAATTTCCTGACTTACTGGGGCAGCAGCGCCGGGTGAGCCCGGTGAAGTCGGAGCGGGTGGAGGAGTATATGCCGCCACCTTGAAGCCAAAAAACAATTTACCGAAAGGAAGATTCAACGGCGCAGGAACTTTGGTGTCGGACTCAAGATCGCTATTCGACATGACCTTATTTTTACTGAACAGCCCATTCAGTTGATTTTCAATCGACTTGTCCAAGCAGATAATGAGACTCACTCAGTCCGGATGATCTTACTGTCCTGTGGAACTGGCTCGACTCCTCGATGACTAATTCCCCGACCCTTTGTCTTCCTACCACCGAGCGTCTCGCCTTTGCCTTTAAAGCTTTCCCATTGATCACCACCTTTACTGACACTCGTTGCACCAGTACCAGCACCAGCAAATCCACCACCTAACGAACTGGCAGGGCGAGAACTACCAGGGGTACTCGAGTTGAGATCGATCTTGAGTTTTGACGCCATCGTCGAAGGTGGCGCCGCCTTCGGGCGTTCTGGTTCGACGTACCCTACTGGGGGTGCGAAGTCAACCTCGAGGTCCGTGTCGAGGACGGAGATGCCTTCTCCGCCTGGCTTTGTTTCCATGACGAGCAGACCGAATACTATGGAATTGTAGGAAATTTCGATAATGTCGCCTTGGGTCAGAGCAGAGAAATTGCGCAAAGCTTGTTCGAGTCTGTTATGTTGTCGTCAATTAAAAAAATATGATTGTTAAGCAATGGAAAGATGGTGCGCACACAGCTTTGTGGTCTGAAATTTCGAGGAAATGGACAGATTGTGCTTGGAGTTTTACGAGCTTGCCCTTTGGTAGTTCGGTGCCAGTAATTCGAATTGGGTCGCCCTCGTTGAGCCGCAGGGTCTTCATCATCCAATACGGAAGGTGAACGACTCCTTCCTCGGCGATAAATTCGAGGACACCTGCATGTGTCGACGCCGCTGGATTGGCAGGATTTCGCAGCTGGAACATCCAAGGAGATTCGAGATCGAGATCGGTCAGGTTTGCCAAAGCAGATGGTGGCATAATTACTGTGATATGGATACGCATCAATATCAAATATATTTGAGTTATCGGTTGCAACGCACTCTTTCCACCGTAAGAAAGGTTCTCTCGTTCACGGCCAGGAAGCATGGCGACACTATACGCCTTGAGATATTCATCGTATGCACGAGCGGGGGGACGGCCAAACCGCGGGCCCATTGCCCCTCCAAATCCCCTATAGAGGAGCAAGCCACGCTGTCAGATGTCGTGCATGGCTTCAGATGCAGGGAAGGCTAAGCATACTGCGTAAGTTGAGCAAAGAGTGATGCTGGACCACCAGGTCCGTTAGGGTCTCCAAACTATAGCGGCAATTATGAGGGTTAGATCGTGCAATATTGAAGGCACTCACCAAGTCCATTGTGAACGTAGGTTGTGGTAAAGACTCGGAGTGTTGCAGGCGCGACCGTGACGCAAGCGAAAGTACTCCGGAGATTACCATATATGGACTTGGCAAGCCGACCAAAATTTGGAACGCGTTGGCAATACCGATCATCTGCTCCACTGCATTGCTTGACAATATGGCTTCGACGGCACTGAACCAAGGACTGAACTCCAACACTGCCTTCAATGACAAGGTACATTCTTCAACCACTCCAGCTTAAATGATTCAACGTTCAAAACGCGTTTACAGGGCAAACCTACGGAGCTGCGGTTATCGAACATGGTTGCAGCGAAAGGTGTGTTAAAGTCCATGCAGCTCATCACCATACGAGCTAATTGCTGGCTTGATAAAGCAATCAGCGATGCTGTCCGGACATCTCTGGGACCCAAGGGCATGGACAAAATGGTGGAACCAGTTCTCGCTTCCTCTTCATGGATTGATCTCACCCCTGACCCGTCCAGATACAAACATCGAAGGGAGAGGTTATAATCACAAATGATGGCGCCACGATCCTACGAAGCGTCCAAGCTTTGCACCCTGCCGCAAAAATGGCACGTATTGTCGATTTTCTTGCCGAATAATCTACCTAACAGTTCCACCTACAGCTGGTGGACCTTTCAGCAGCCCAAGACATAGAGGCCGGCGACGGTACAACTTCTGTTGTCGTGCTCGCAGGTAGTTTATTAGGTGCCGCGGAAAAAATGCTCCAGAAAGGCATGCACCCAACGATTATCGCCGAGGCTTTTCTTAAGGCATCCGCGAAATCGGTCGAGTATCTCACTGAGATGTCCACACCTGTCGATCTGAATGATAGACCCAGCTTGTTACGCGCAGCCAGCACTTCACTTAATTCTAAAGTGATTATAACAATTCAACACCATTTTGAACAGCAGCTGACCTCATGTCCGATAACAGATTGTGTCGCAATATTCATCGACGTTGGCCCCAATTGCAGTTGCGGCTGTAACTCGTCTGGTCACCCCCACATCGTCGACGGTTGACCTACGGGATATTCGGGTGGTCAAGAAAGTCGGCGGGACCATCGAAGATACCGAACTCATCGATGGAGTCGTGCTCAATCAAAACGTCGTCGTCGCTGCTGGTGGACCAACACGGATGGAGAAGGCTAAAATAGCTATCATCCAATTCCAACTCAGTGCCCCCAAACCAGACGTAAGTCGCCATGATGACAGTCGCGACACTGTGTCTAACGTCTTTACAGATGGATAACACGGTAGTCATAAATGACTACCGCCAAATGGACAAAGTGATTAAAGAGGGCCGCCAATACCTTCTCAACATCTGCAAAAAGATCAAAAAGGCAAACTGCAACGTCTTATTGATTCAAAAATCTATCCTCCGTGATGCTGTGGACGATACTTCTCTCAACTTCCTCAAGCGACTCAATATCCTCGTGGTCAAAGACGTTGAGAGGGACGAAATTGAGTTCTTGTCAAAGAGCTTCGGGTGCAAACCTGTGGCGGATATTGATGCGTTTACCGAAGATAAATTGGGATATGCGGATCTTGTGGAGGAGAGCTCGCAGTCTGGCGCCAAAGTCGTGCGAATTACTGGAGTGAGAAACCCAGGGAGGACAGTGAGTATTCTGGCGATGGGGAGCAACTCGCTTGTCGTGGAAGAATGCGAGCGGAGTCTGCACGATGCACTTTGTGTCGTTCGATGCCTTGTCAAGAAGCGGTACGTCTTTTCTCGTTCTCTTCTGCATTGGGATGAATCTCAATGTCATCAATTCGAATGCAGAGCACTGATTGGCGGTGGAGGCGCCCCGGAAATTCACGTTTCTCGTCTCCTCTCGCAACACGCGCAATCTCTTAAAGGGATGGAAGCCTATTGCTTCCAAGCATACGCTGATGCTCTTGAAGTGATCCCGACAACATTGGCCGAAAATGCTGGCCTCAACCCCATCGCCATTGTCACTGAGCTCCGCAACCGACACGCCCTCGGCGAACGGAATGCAGGTATCAACGTCAGAAAGGTAAGTTCTGCTGTTATCTACATTTTAGGTGTGTATTAATATTTCCCAACCAGGGCCTCATCTCGAACATTTTGGAAGAGGATGTCGTCCAGCCCTTGTTGGTATCCACGAGCGCGATAGAACTCTCTACGGAGACGGTTTGCTTGCTGTTGAAAATCGATGATTATGTTCAAGCTCGATGAGGCTATTAGCAGGTCGGTCGGAAGTATAGGGTAGAATTATTTTTTGCATCAATCCAAACGCGACAGTGCATTAATACGGTTAGATGGCGAGATAACTTGCAGCAAAAAAAATGTATCTCTGTCAGATCGATGGGTGATGGATTAGCGCTTGTAACTTGTGGATGCTTCACTGCGAGTTCAAAATTCTCCACTAGTACCTTACGTACACAAATAACAAGTGGATTTACTGTGGGTATTTAACGGCGACGCTCCCGACACTCTGCAAAAATGCCAGAACCGTGGATTGAACACGGGACCTCCAGAAAACATAATCGACTTCAGTCTGTTGCTCTCCCAGCTGAGCTATTCCGGCTTTGAGAGGTGGGTATTTATCGTCGTTCTCCACATATCAGTATCACAGAAATACAAACAAAGTAAGGGGAGAGATCCAACTTACAGACCTGCCTCTTTTGGCATGACACTCGTTTGAACTTTAATTGTAGCACATTCAGAGACCATGATCCATTTCTGTCCTTCAAATTAACCTGTTTAAATTTTTTTTGATGCCATAAAGTATATTCACTCAAAAATCCCTTATGACGTGGAACCCATGACACTCGAAAACAACTCGAAAAAACGTTATCCACCAGGGTCGCATCCCATCGTCTCAGCAGAGTCAGCACGGCGCAGACTCGGATGATCTCAGGTCTTTTAGATGAGTTGATGATTACAGTAATGGTTGTTTTGGCACAACTCGGCTGTATTCAAATATATCAGCACACAGAGA
>KN832980.1:1008930-1020812 GCA_000827315.1 Piloderma croceum F 1598
GATGTGTTCTGAGGCTGGCGGACACAGGACATCATGTCAAATGGCGAAGCCATTTATCTATTATAATTAGTGTAGCTGAATCTTTGGACTGTGAATCTTTGGGCTATGATGAATTGCACCGTTTTTACATTTTCTTATCTAGCCGAACTATCAGGCACAGAGTTCACCTGTCAATGGTAGTGACATTTCGCTTTTGACCCAGATTATTTTCTTACAGCGGTTCATATCCGACGTCCTTCCAATTTATTGGTCTCGCTATTTTCCCCTTCATGTATAGTCTCTGAAATATTTGTATCTGGGCGGAGGAGCTACTGCAGTATATGATTTATAAATGATTTTTTGTCTCGCGGTCCTAACCATCGGGAGAGCAATCATCTGGTTTTATTCTGGTCACGTTCGGGTTAAGATCTCAGCTAGAATTGTTTCTTCTGCGGGTGGCGAGTGGAATAACCGATTGGCGCCGAGTTTGTTCACACCGAATTTACCTACGAGAACGAGAACGAGAACGAGAGTTCATCCGTTGTCGGTGAAATCCCGGAAGCCGTTTAAAATTTGGATTGTACGTACTCAGTTCGAGGCATCATTAGATGACAATACGTGCTAGGGGGCCCCACTACCTTGCACCAAAGCAATCTAAACAATTCGGTCAATATAGATTACGCTCCTGAATGCAACTCTGATTAGGCGCAGTAGGATAAATATGTGACCTAGATTGGTATGCATAAGTAATTTAAGGTCAGGATTGTAAAGGATCGATATTGTCGAGCTACAGGTGTCATTGCGGTTGAAACTCTATATTATATGCGAAGGGAAGTATTTTGATGCCAAAATTTTCGTTGTCCAAGGGGCTTGAATTAAAACCAGATATCAGTGGTCGCCACTGGCGTGTGGCAGTCCGTCGATGTAATTTGAAGTGATATCAAAGAAAGTCCACAAGAGCCCATGGGATGTGACACTTCGTAACGCACTGACACCGAGACCACGGTATATTCGTGCAAGGCCAGCAAGCATGGGTCTCGGGTTTGCAGGGTCAGGACCTAGAAAACCGCAGATTGAGTCAAAGGTTTCATGCAACAAAGGGGGAGGGATTGCTAATTATATATTTACCTCGGATCAGGCGATGAAAGGTTTCCCGAACTGTGCGGGGAGTATCTCCCGCCAGTGCACGCTGCTGAATTTTTGTCTTGACGCTGTATCCAAATTGAAGCACTTAACCTCGAGCTATTCTAAAAATATGACTCACACGTCAAGAGGATAGATAAGGGCCCATGAAGATACACCAGCCAAGGAGCCGCAGACGAAAGGCACCAGGGAAACCGGTATTGGTAGCCACGGAGGAGTCGGCCCCTGCTCTCCTGAACGCTTACGTCCCAGCAGATGGCGCATGGCATCGTACTCAAAGAAATAAAGGGCGGTGCCAGATGTATCCCGAACTAGGTTACGGCGATGATCAGATGTATTCCAATCATAGAGCGAGCGACATTCACCTAAATGTAGACGGCCGCCCGTATAGAGACCCCGCACGCCATTGGTCTTGAATATTTCACGGACGACTTCCAGGGTGCCTGGCGGTTTTACCATAGTCACTCCTTTGCTCGCAGCAATTGTGTACTCTAATTGTCTTCGGACCTGGACCCATTATGTGAGAAAGAAAAGAAAAACATGTATTCACAGCAGTAATCTAGACAGACCTTCACAAGTTCAAAAGCTGTATCAAACGTCAGAAACTAAATTGAACCCTAAGACGCAGAACTTAACTCACGGACGCTACCCCAGGTGATCATAGCACCGGCTAGAGCGCCACCAACTGCGCCGCTGGCCGCAACATCAAACATGTTATTACCGGTGAGATATTCATGTTTGCGAAAGTATTCCTTCGTGTTACTGTATATTGTGAACGACGCGGCACCTTTCAACAACTGTGAGCGATACGCCTAACGTAAAAGGAGTCCTTAAAATACGTACGGACAAAAGATATGGTCATGAGAGGTATCCATAAGCCACGATAGAACCCAATAAACCCTTCTTCTCGGTAGACCAGGGCCGCAAGCCTTGGCACGGATATTGGCGTCTTTGTGGTTTGTAGCCTCGATTTTAAGGAATCCAACTGCAAAAACTGAATAAATAAAGAGTATTTACTGCTGAAAGACTTACTGGATAACCGGCAAAGGTTGAGATGTAGCTTGCGGAAATTGCACACACAACCGCCTTGTTTCCTGTTATCAAACACGCAATTAGGATCAGGGTATACATGCGTTTGCAAAGTAAGATCCTGCTCACGTCGAAGGCACTCATTTAACGCAGCCCGATCATACAGAGGGTTGATTGGACTTCAGTAAGTCATCTCAGTCAATATAAAATTTAAGTCCAATACGAGATTCCTTACGTCTGCGCATCCATGAAGCCCTGTTAATGGACCGCTGGAAGATCCAGGTCCGTGCTGATGCACGAAGAGCGCCAAAGTGTTATCAAATGAGATTGGTAAAGAAATGTAGGGGATAGTGGAGGAGAAGAAGCAGAGTGCAAGTCGGCGATCCAATGGCTGGACTTGGAAACTGCTCAATGGCTCCGAATTGGCAATGGATGAGGTCACGGGTTGGGCTTCTTTCCGGGCCTAAAACGGTTTGCAAAAATTCTTAATTTTCTGGCTCATATCTTATGGCTTGAATTTTCTTTACGTTGGCACATCCCTCTGCAATCTATCCCAGATCATAGCTCAGTTTTCTCCGTATGTGCGTTGGTTAATTGCTTGTAAGTTTCTAAGGGTGTTGATGCGTTTTCCTCCGTCGGTCCCGTGAAGGTGTTCGCTGGAGATTCGGTGTCTCTGTTTCTATGGGCATTATTCATGGGCAATAGGGCTGATTATCCGGGCAATGGGCTTGATTTGTGGAGGGAGGAGTCTATATCCAGCAGCACTATGTGGATGACATCATTTCGTTCCACAATTTATAAAGCAATACAGTCTCGCTCCGAGTCTCCACAACTGCTTGAGCTATTCTTCATTGGTCGCGAGGGTAATCAACGTCATGTGCCACTAGCCAAAGCCAGTTACCGTTCGGCTACTTGAGCGCTCATGACGTGGGAAATCAGACCGAAACGCCAAACTGGGCGCCAATATCGTGCCAAGAGAGCGCAAACATACGTTTGTGGTCGACATTTCACGGTCAAACAATGGGGCGCCGAGTATACCCCCAAAATAAGCGCAAAGGCTGTAAATCGCTGATTATAAAATGAACTCTGATCTAAGCAGAAATTTTAGCCTTCACCTCGATAAATCGGGGGTTTATATTCGACGACTAGTATCAAAACGAGTACAACAGTCGCCCCACCAGATCTTTCCATGGTATGTTACAGTGTATCTATGGCTGAAGAATTGACTGTTGCTGAACGGCACTTGTACGAATAATCAACTAACTTACCAGACTTTTTCCATCTCAGAAGCCACCCAGCCTCTTCTTCACAGGTTTCTTCTTTATCGGTTGCCGCCCACCATATGGTCCAGGAAGAATTTGGGTGCTTGTCATAAAGTCTTGCGATTGCGAGGAAGTGCCGATACCTGGATCATTGGTTGTCGTTTGACTGCCTGTTCGGAACAATGGCGCCTTGTTCGTCGAACCTTGAGACTGAATGCCGAGTCTCTGATGTGTTGGAACGTCCGCCGCCGTCGAAATCGGAGGAATCAACGATTTAGAAGCTACAACCAACGGTGGTCGCTGTGATTGCGTCTGCGTGATTGTTTGAGTGGGCTGTGTGGAAGATTCGATGTCCCTTCGACGACGGATAGGATTGAAGTCTCCGTTCGACTTGTCATAAGGATCTTCGTAGGTGTATCCACGAGGATCTGTACCGACTTCCCACTCCTTCAAGAGAAGTCGGACGCCCATCGGACAGTCAAATTCTTGAGAAGCAGGTGAGGCTGTTCGCGATTGTGCGCTGGAACGACTACTTGTGACAGTTGTGGGCTTTTGTCGCAAATAACCTAGCTGAACTGGAGGAGGTTCGTCGACCAAGGACATTGCCTCCGTGGCTCGTGACATCGTTTCCAGTGCATCAAGATTATCATTCATAGGACACATAAAGGGTCGAGCGGAGAGAACGTCAGTCGACAGAGCCAAGTCAAGGGCTAGCTGTTCGCATGCGTCAGACTGGATTCGTGAGGACGTTCCAGCTTCCGAAGCAAGATCATACTGCCGCAGGTGATCGACCAATACTTGTGGGTCCTTCGGTATATCTGAATCAAGCTTGCTGAGGACGGGTGTTAAATCACAGTGCCATGGTGCATCGTGTACAATGGGTTGACTAGGGATTCGGCCTTGTATTAGAGCCCGGTATCCTTCCTTGCAATTGATATCGCTCTGTGTCAAGAAATCAGCACGTAAAAATTCCAAAGGGTCCTTGCTCGAGCAGAAAGCAACGTCGAATCTAAGAGTAAAAGGTTGTTAACAATGTCATAAAAAAGAGATTGAAAATGAGGGGCACTTTGTCAGCATGCGTCCAGGTGAGCCTGAATCCAGCCAAAAAGAAGCCATCCTCTCGGATGCTTCCTTCACGGACCTGAAGTGCTCGTCGAGGACCGCTCGGGCGTCTTGGTTAACATTAAATATTTCTGTGTGACGTCATTGAATACCCAAGACACGACGACGTGAACAAAACGGCCTTACTTTGATATGCAAAGTGAAGGTCGACCTCGCAGGCGATTTGAGAGGCCAGTGGTCCCATGTCCGGATAAACATTAGCTGCTTCTTCCAAACTCTGGACGTCTGGTGACCAATCACAGCATTCACATTCCCTCGTTAATTGGCTAACTGGCGGGAAATCAAGGTCCAAACAATGGATACTCCCTCGTTCTGACAACTGACACATAGTCGTCGCCGTTTTACTCGGGTTGGAAGGATGCCGAAACAACAAATGTCCGGCATTTCGCGTGTCGTAGCCTGACACCGGAGGTACGGAATAAGACGGGACATTTGAGTTTATCAAACCACCATCTGACCGAGACACGTCGTAGACGGTTATAAGCCCATTCTTGCGGGAAGTCAGGAATGTCTGAGGAGCTACAAGATACCTGTCAACAAAAACACAGGGTAGAATACATCAGGCTTACTGGGTAGAAACACAGTCCGAGTCTCAAGGGTCCGGTCAAAAGACCGACCGTGCTTGTAGGCCAAAAGAGGGCTTCGTGTGAATCGTCCGTCAATCCAAAGAATTTCAGTAGTAGAACATAGTCGAATCAGATTATCCATCAGCGGTCCTTCGACGGAAGTTAATACATCTCCGTGGCGTTGAAGAGAGAACACCAAAGCGTTATCGCTCGTCTTGATAACTGAGTCAAATGAGACTATCAGAGAACGAGCGAATGTAACGAACTCGCCAATCCAAACGCGTCAAATGCTTATCTGAAGCCAGAATGCAACCGTCACCGTGGTCAATCACAGACAACTTCCAGAAGAAATCGTCAGTGCTTTCGGCGTTCATTCGGCTCGTGTGCAACTGTCTGCTACCAGGTGTTTGAGAGCCGTCAGCATCTACAAGGACAAGGGCGCAACTCACAGCGATTTCCATCCGCTACCAAAGTCACATTGGTAGACGGCACCGTGATCATTCACAACAATACCTGTCGCTGGCGAAGAGGCGAGTTTAATATCAACGATCGGCCTTCCATCTGTGTCAGAGCTTTCGATAATAGCTCTTTCGATCAACTGGAGTTCTGATGTACTTTCGTTGGACATCGTCTTGGCTTCTAACAATGAAGTGGAAGCAAGTGTACGAATAGCTAGATAGCTGGCTGGTAGAATGTATCAGACTTTATCCGGATGAAGTATTAACGTTGAAAAAACCTTGTTTCCGATTTTCTGAAGATGATGACACAATCTGCTTAATAGGCGTCTGGAATGTTTGGCTTGGGAACGCCACAGGCTTGAATACGATGTCTGCTGTCTGCGACAACGTGAACGGTGATATATCTAGAATATCTTAGCCGTCACACTCAGAGCCGGATATTCGAGGAATACTCACTGAGGTTTTGATTAGACTCGCCCATCGGGAAACAGAGAAAAGTGGTTTGAGACACAAGTCCGACTTGGCATTGCAAAACTTCGAGTAGGTTTCCCGCGTAAGGATCATATTTCTCAAATCCACGTAATACACGGGCATCTGCATCTATCTCATCCCTTATGAGTTCCGCAGGAATCTCGATGTCAGGGAAGTGTGTGCGCAGAAAGTTTGCCTACGCATGATTAAGGAAACATTTACCATACAGCAGTGAGACAACACACCCCTTGTTCAGCGCGTTGCGAAATGGATGTTGTGGGTATCCGCAGAGGATAGGGACGCGTGACCGGGAATAACTTTTGGGCATCCCCTCGTCCCTCCAACTTCTTTCCTATAACGTCGTCAGGAAAAAATAGACTGACACCGAGCTCTTGGCAGAAGACATCACCTTCAGAACTGTGGGCGACAGCTACCCATTTCAAACGACCGGTACCCGGGGCCAAAGTCAAGGCGTTCAGCGATCCATGTTCAAGACACGGATAATCTCGAATGAATTCTTTAGTCTTGTCTTTGCCTTTGCCTTTGCCCAGTCTGACTTTCTTCTTGGGTAGCCTATTGTCTGTGGGCCATGAAGCGTCATCCATTCCATTGGATCGTCTGGAGGTCGTGTACAAAGCGTTACGGTGGAACTTGCCGCGTCACTTCAACTTCACGCGATCGGACTTCCAATTTTTGACACAGAGAAATTATTTTTGAGCTTCATCTCCATCCTCGTTATGCTCAGACTTTGGCCTATAAGTCAAAGGCCGATACATATCAGACGCATTAGACAGGCTCATTCAGTAGTCAAACATGCAGAGTCTTCATTGCCCGCTCTGGCACCAGACATGTCGGTTGCAACCCTCACGTCCACCGAGCCTCGAAAATGGACACCAATGTCAATGCGTACTGGTCTCATAGCCCGAAAACGCGGTATGATCGCCTTATGGGATGATAATGGCGTCAGATTTCCGGTCACGGTCCTACAGGTGCGCAGAAGCCCACAAGTGCCGTAGGATCCACAAAGTGCTGAAGTCTTCTCGAGATTAGCTAGAGAACTGTCAAGTGACTGCAAACGTTAAATCTATTCGCAGAGATGGCTCAGAGTATCATGCCGTCCAGGTGGCCGCTTCAGACAGACCCGAGAAGACAACCACGGCGCAAATGCTGGGGCACTTCAATCGAGCCGGTGTTCCTCCGAAACGTATTGTGAGAGAGTTTGCTGTTACATCAGACGCACACATTCCTGTTGGTTTGTACAATTCTGCAATTTTAAACTGTTTGAAAGGTTCTTATGTTAAGCAGGAACGACATTATCTGCTATACATTTTGTGCCGGGCCAATTTGTGGATGTCATTGCAAATTCGTATGTTCCACATCGCTCAATAAAGTTTAAACTAACCCTTTGCCTATTAGAATTGGAAAGGGTTTTCAGGGTGTAATGAAGCGATGGCATTTCAAGGGTCTCCGAGCGAGTCATGGTGTGTCAAAAGCACATCGATCTGCCGGTTCTACGGGAGCACATCAGGTATGTATCAGACAGTCTCCATTTACCCAGTGATATTTGACATCTATTGACAGGACCCGGGTAGAGTATGGCCTGGCAAGAAGATGGCAGGCCGGATGGGGAACAAGCGTATCACAACACAAAACCTGACGGTTGTGCGCATCGACACACAATTGGATCTCATTTTCGTCCGAGGTCATGTTCCGGGAGTCGATGACGCGCAGGTCCTTATTAAGGACGCGACAAAGAAGATGCTTTCCCTGGGCAAGGCGGCTGCCGAGAAAGGATTGATTGATAAAGTCCTACCCAAGGGGGTGACCGACTTGCCATTCCCCGCTGGTACGGCAGACATGGCGATGCTGTATCCTCCTATCATCGAGGCTCTTTCATCGCGCACAACTAGCCCTTTCATTCCTCGAGAATAAACCATGTACTAGAGTGCGATGATCATTTGACTCTGAAAAAGCTCGATGTGCGCTGCGTTGTGGTTAATGGGAAACAGGCTGCTATAGTGTATCCCTTACAAATCCAAGAGTCCCCAAAGATGAAGCAATAAGTTCTAGTACTCTCTCGCTTTCTCGCCGCTGAACATCCATCAACCTCTGCAGTTCGCCTTGTAGTTCCTGATTCGCGACGATAATATCCGCATGCATCCGCAAAAAGACGTTCTCGAGAGTCTGCACGGCTTCAAAATCTCGACGGGACGATAGTCGACGTGTAAGAGCTCGCAAAAATAAGCGAATATGATCCAAAGTGCTCAAAGACCGCAGCTCCAAGTCGACTGCCGCTGGCGATAATGTTTTTACATAGCTGAAGAACGCCTCATCTGCGTGATTATGCGGTCAAATGTCTGTATCCAGTCAATTAAGTCACTCACAGTCACCCTCGGCATCATCACCGACTAATTTCTTGAGAAATATGCTCTCCGATGCTGCGGCCGTCTTTTCTAATCTTCTCGTGGGTTTGGTTGACTGAGTCTCGTCTTTTGGTTCGATCGCAAACCTGGACTCGACTGCGGGTAGCGTGGGCAGAAAGAAAGGTGCTTTCTCGGGCGCCTTTGGAGGTTCTTTTGGTTTGTTCCGTTGCTGGACGCGAATAACCCTATTCAGAACAAGGAAATAGATGCAAGCTCGCCAATTTTACCTGTATAACCTCAAGGTTAAGTAAAGTCTGCCAACGTGAACGAGGCAGCAGAGTCAGCGTGATAAGTTCTCCATCCAACTGTGGAGGCGTCGAGAACACATCGGGACGTGTGTCTTGCACGGTAAGTGCCGCCAAGCCTTCCAAAGCTATAGAATTACATCACTTGGCGGAATGGTCTTCGTAGGAAATGAGAACATACCTTCATCTTCTGCAGCGCCTTGCATTGAAGGCAGAGACATATCGATGATATCGTTGTCGGCTACAGTCTGGAAGGACACTTCTCCGTATTGAGCTCTATTTGCCCTGCATATCACAAGACGAAGTCAATCGACATACATGGGTGCGCGTAAACAAAAGAGAGTCAGACTTACCAGAGGTACACGCCAACACTATCTACATGTGCCGTAGCCAGGAAATCATTGGTCGGTGAGAACGCTATGCTTGTGGCCACACTGGACGTCCGGAACGCATCAATGAGACGACCAGTAGGGACATCGTATGTACGTATGATGGAGTCCAAGGATGTCGTGATCAGCCACCGCGAATCAGGAGAAAATGCCTATGAGGTGTAAGCATAAAAAACCATACGAAAAGCACAGAGGCAGCATACAATATCTAAAACACGGCCCCGGAAGCCACCAAGTTCTCTGACGACTCTGTGTGTCTCGATGTCCACCACGCGAACAGCCATGTCGTCACAAATCACCGCCAACAGCCCACTGTCACGATGTAATGATATCGAGACCGCAGTTGAAGACAGCACTAATGTGTGCTCCAGCTTAGTGGAGTGAAAATCGAAGAACTTTAGGGTGCAATTCGCCCCGGTTAGCAAAACATGTGGATGTAGAAAAGATAAACGGACGTTAATGGTTCCATCCAGAGTACTGGCGATGACTACCCTATTTAAAGAGTCGCTTGCTACACCTGTGACACACCGGTCACCCTTCTTCGTCGCAGAAGGACGGAAGCGATCAACGACTTCAAGCGGACAGGGCCCAATATTGAAGCTTTTACGCTTGATGCCAGATTGCAAGTTCCACATATAAATATCTCCCGTTGATGAGCTGCCTATACCAAAGTTGCCGCATGCCGTGACGCAGACAGCCTGAGCTCGTGGACCCCGTAAGAAAATAATCTGAACGGTCGCAAGAAAGGAAGTCATCCGCACCTTGGCAGAACCAACTGGTCCTTTCTTCTTTGTTCCATCCACGAAGCCCAAACTGTGTTTCCCAAGTTTCTTGCCCAAGACATTCCATGTCCTCGCAAATGTCTCGTCTGCATGTGTGGTAATTACGTCATCCCAATCTTTTGCCCTGGTGGACGAACATGACAAAGAGGTGATTGGCGGGAATTTAAGCGAGGCAAGTGGAATCGACAGAGTGGACGCCTTCTTAGCAAGGGATCCTGTAAGGCAAATAAGCCAAGCGTCAAATTGAGTGGTATTCGATCCAACAGACCTTGTGACATTTCGAAAGATCGCGAATCTCGAACGACAGAGGTGCATCGTAAGCTTCTGTCTCTTGAAGCTGTCAATAGCTGTTTGCCATCCTCGCCGTAATACCGTATTAAATGAGGTGGCGAATGATGCCCAGTGCGAAATTTGAGCAACCGAGGTGCAGCTGTTGGCGAATCAAAGAGCCATTGCTGTGTATTCCAAGTAATTGCATTAGTAACGTAATAGCAGCAAACAGTGATGAAGTATATGAAGAACTCAGATCACCTTTACACTATTGTCCTCACCCGAGCTTATTAGAACAGGTTGGCCAGGTACCCATTCAACGGCGCTCACGGCTCCGTCATGAGCACCGCGAATCATGTGGAGCAACCGACCACCCGAATTGAGATCCCAGAGGGCAATGTGGCCTGCAGACGAAGCAGAAGCGAGAATTGGATGGCCATCTGCCACAAAGAGAAGCGATGAGTATGAATGCAACAGCGTATGCAGACAGAGGACCAACCGCTTCTGAAACCCAACGCACGGATTCCACCACCCTCCATGAACATCCTTATGAGTCGCTCATCGGCACGTACATCGTATACGGAAATCTCGCCAGACGTAAAACCCAGTCCGACAACATCAATAGCCGGAGACTGTGTCAGGGCAGTTATTGCTGTTGAGTGTGTTTGGCTGGGTGACGAGTGAAGGCTCGAGCTAGGAAATTTGTGGATGCATGTCCTGTGGTAATGATGAGATAAGTAAATCAAATAGGATACGGTGAATGGGCCACTAACTGAGTACGGATATTCCAGAGTTGCATTTCACCTTGGCTGCTTGCAACAAGAACCTTGTTAAGGTACGTCGCAGGATGGAGAATCAGAGTTGCCGTAAATCCAGCATCGAATTGTATCGTTGATTGCACATCTATGATTGCCATTAAGAAACATACTGAATCGGTGTGAACCGAAGCACCGTAAGACTTACCCCCTCCTGATGTGTCCCATGTGAGCATGTGCCTTCCGTCCTCTGTCAGAGCGAGCAGCTGAGACCCAAATACTACGATTGTCGCTAGGACGCTCCCGAAAGGGTTGTTGACACGGTCAACCTAATCGAAATAAATAAACTGAAAAACTTGAAACAACGAAGCGTAGGAAACGTACCTCTTTTCCTCGATGGTATTTAATAATATTTGAGCCTGAGGCAGCCCAAACGGCATCCCCTTCCATGGCCATACTTGATATTGGGTCACTCGCATCAGGACCTACCCGATAGTCAAATAATTTGGTCAACTTTCTCGGGTTCATGTTAGAATACCAATCAACAAGACCTGAACGCACCCACGAAAAGTAAACCCATCTTTCCACCCTCCCACATTGCCCATGCCTTCCCTAAGCATGTCAAAAGATGTAGCCGCGGTCCGTCCATTGAGCCTTTGTGTGATCGGGTCTGCAAGACGAAAGGGACATGGTTTGTGATGAGTCCGAGAGCTCGGAACGGAGCGAAAAGACGTGGTTCTTTTGAAATGGTTCCTGGAACTATGGTAGGTGATGGTCGGACTAGTGGGTCAGCACGAATGCGTTTGCGGGGAGGGGGTACCGTCATATCATTGTCAGCCAGTTGTGTAGCAGTGGCTACCATTTTTTAAATCGGAGACAGCTAGTACCAGTCAGTACTGACACTTTTTGGTAGAATATGGACAGTTCAAGAACAATGTCACGGAATGACAGCAAAGAAAACCACGATAGGTCAGTGATCGAACTTTTC
>KN832981.1:0-20692 GCA_000827315.1 Piloderma croceum F 1598
GTAATATCTAAAGCCACAGATGTTGGATTAGCAAGCATATGCAAGTCCAATGGATGCATATACCTGAAACACGGTGGACATGCACCAATATAACCACGACACATATGCTTTCACAATGCATATTCAAAAATTGCATGGAAGTATGCATGCACAGCAAAATAATCCACATATTTAAAATATGTAAATAAATAAACAAAGATTCCATATTTTGTCAAACAATAAAAATGCCTAGCATATTCATCTTTGGCAGTTAAGCACCCAGGCACCAACTTAAAATATGCAGATGGCTGTGGGTTCAGCACAAAATCATTTGCATATGCTAAATTTGGCAACAGATTTTTCAATCCTGCACATTGCCTCACATAAGTTAAATAAGTTAATGGATTGTCAATGAATATGTGTTGTTATTACTCGTAGCCAAAAAAAGTAAGTATATTATGTAAGCGACATGCAACAACTTTCAGTTCCTCGTGAAGTTTTTGTGTCCTACTACGTGCCAACACATTAAACATACTTCATATAGCTGTCAACAAAACTTCACACCGCCAGTATGACTCTCCCAGAAAGAATCGGCTTGTCGGGATCATTTTAGGTGGCAAATCTGTTACCAACGCTGCTCGCCTTGCAGATATCCGTTACCAGACTGCCATAAAAATCTGGAACAAGTATAAGTGCATGGGATCCACTAGTAACCAACCTAGATCTGGCTGTCCCAAGAAGGTCACTGAGCATACTGAGCGACAAATTGTCTGAAATGCCGCGAAGTCACGTTGCATGCCATTCTCTGAGATCGGAAATCTTGTTGAGCCGAAAGTCAGTGAGGGCACAGTGCGGAGGGTCTTAGCAGAAAAGGGGTACCATAGACGGGTTGCACACAAAGTCCCATACCTTACTAAGGTCCATAGGAGAGCTCGGGTATCTTGGACAAGGCTGTACAGGAAGTTTCGGGAAGAGCAATGGAGGAAAGTGATTTGGTCTGATGAATGCTACATCTACCTCGGTGATAATCAGGGTCACATTTATGTCACACGGCAACCTGATGAGGAATTACATGATGACTGTCTTGTACCGACCTTCAAACAGTCCTCGGTTCGGGTTATGGTTTGGGGTTACATCATGTGGGGGCAGAAAGGACCACTCATTGTACTTGAGTACCCAGGAGGCAAGGGAGGGGGCATGAACTCTAAAAGGTATCAGCAGCAGGTTTTAGATGGTGTATTGAAAGATTTCTACACTAAAATGAAGCAGAAGAGGGGCCGTGTTCTTTTCCAGCAGGACAATGCCTCTAGCCACATGAGCAAATCTACGCAGCACTGGTTTTTGCATGAAAACATTCCACTTCTGTTCCATCCTGCCAATTCTCCCGATATTAATCCTATTGAGCCAGTCTGGCATGAGCTCAAGAAGATTATTTGGGCCCTTCCGTCACCTCCCAACACCGTTGAGCAGCTCCGAGCGGCAATTTTTGAAGCATGGGAGCACCTAGACATCCAGGACATTGATAAATATGTCCGAGGGATGCCGAAGAGAGTGCAGGCTGTGTTGGCAGCCAAAGGAGGCCATACTAAATTCTAGACTACTACAGGCTAATTCATAATGTATATACTATCTCGATGTAGCTCTGGTGTTTGAGCAACTGTGTCACAACTTTGCGAATGCACCTGTTCTATGTACACATTGCGCATCGCTTGCATAATATACTTACTTTTTTTGGCTACAAGTATATTGGTGCATGTCTGCCATGAGAGTAATGACATGTTTTACATGAATGCATGTATCCCACATCTTTTTTACCGTTTATCCTTTTACCAGCCATTTGCATACTTCCACCTGGTGCAAATCACTTATTAGTTTTTATGCCCATTTCGCAAGCCTCAAATGTTGTGCTACATTCAAGTGCAATAACTGAGGTGACCATTGAGTCATCAGCAAAACCTGGGTCCGCAGTCAGCTATGACCAGCTATAGCCAGCTACATAGCCCTATATAGTTAGGCCATAGCAAGTCATAGTGTCATAATCAACTTTAAGATGTTTATAGCACTATGGAGACTATATAGCTTACCCAGGTTTTGCTGATGTTGTTTATTACTATATGCACCATCCATGCATTTGTTGATCACTCTGTAGCTGTTGTTCCTACAGGTAATATACTTACTAGACATTGTGCTACATTTGACTGAGTTGTTGTTCCTACAGGTAACTCTGCACTAGAATCTCATCTCACTCACAGGTTATGAGCCCCAGCTCCCTGTGTTAAAATCTGCTACTTTTATCCATTGAATATCTCCAATATGTCTACCACTGTCACTACCAACAATCTGCCCAGCAATGTTCCCAAGCTCAAAATCACTGGAAAGAATTGGGCCATTTACTGCATCTGATTCACCCATGCTGTCCAGTCAAAGGGCATCTGGGGTCACCTAGATGGATCTGTACCTTGCTTCATGACACTAGCTGTCCAGCCAGCAACAGAAGATGAGGCGGGAGAAGGACAGGCTGATGCCATACCCATTTGCATTGAGCTTACAGCATGGAAGAAGGACAAAGTTCTTGCCCTTGATTTGTTGATTCAGTGCATTCCTGACTTGACAGTTATCTGCAGTTGGGTAATGCTCCTTCAACATCACAAGTTGTCTCAAAGTTATACTTCAAGTGACATAGAAATCTGGCTATATTACAAGTACTAGTCACCCTAGATGAAAAGTTAAAATAATACTACAGCTACCAGGCAGCTCTATGGGGCTATAGTTCAAGACATTTGGCTTGTATGTAAGGTAGGGGACATTGAAACCCAACTTGCACAGCCACAATGCACACAGCTACATTCCTGCTGCCAAATTCACCACTAAGTGAAACCTAAAACATGACAATCATCTCAAAAACTGGTTTGGTAAGGTGTTTAAAAAAATACAATTATTTGAGTCATTATTTCTGTGTATGAAAGTTACCTGTCATACTCTCAAAACCTCTTGTAGACTGATAATGCAATTGTGTGCATGGAATGTTCCCATTGGCTTGCTGTTTGCAATGTGCTAGCTTATCATGGCAGACTGTGGTGGATATAAAATACACACATATGTATTAGCTGTTTGTTAGCATATTTAAAATATTTAAATAAATGTGTATTGACAGCAAATGTTTCCACATATGTAACATATGTCAATACATTTGTTTTACACAAGATAGTTGTGCTTCACGTATCCATTTCTGGCAGGTGGAAACAAATATGCAGAGCAAAAATATCTTGCCTGAATAGTTCTGACATACAAATGTATTGACATATTTTACATATGCAGAAACATTTGCTGTCAATACATATTTATTTAAATATTTTAAATATGCTGACAAATAGCTAATACATATGTGTGTATTTATATCCACTATGGTCTACCATGTATTATGCCACTCAATCACCTTCTATGTTAAAAAGTCTCCTATTACATAAGCAGGCCAAATCTCTGAGGTCAGAAATCCCTTACATGTTAGAAGCATTTAAGATGGATTTGGTGATGATCCACAAAAATGGAAGAAAAAGAAAAGTCGAAATAAGTCATGGGAATTTTGGAATTTTGAAATAAAGAGACCACATATGTATTCAGACAGGTCTTATGCACCATTCTATGGAGGCAAAATAAGCTGGAAGTGGTTGAGGAAAGGGGTATAAAAGTTATGAGATGGTGCCCAAAAAGGTAGTTGTATTTTGATGTCCCCTACCTTAGAAGAATCTCTGAGTCATTTTGAAGAACACCAATGCAACTTTTGGTCTCCTGAAACCTTTGACATATTAATTCAGGCCTTCTGAAGAAAGGATTGGGTGATCTCTGGACTCAAACAAAGTCTATTGCTGCTGCCTGCTGGAGGTAGTGTTAAAAATGAAGTTGAAATGCTGTATAAATGAGAACTTACAATTTTCCAGGGTTTGCTCTTGAGTTGCAATATTCTGAGTTAGTATCTCATGGTAGGTGAAACCAAAGATGACAAGCAAGAGCATTCCAAAGAACAACTTATCATCACCCTTGAGGAACTCCACAAATCTTACCTGCAGCACTGCAGTTGTCTCATGGGCCACCTCATTACACTCTTCCACCACATTTTTGTACTGTGTTTGGAACCATATAAGGATAATTGCAGATTCTGTGCAAAGATACTTACAATATGGTTCAGCTTAACTAGAAATGGCTAATCAACCTTACCCTGAGCCAAAGCCTCAGCAAGGATGGTAGTAGCCCCTTTAGTGGAACTTCCCATACCACACAGGCCACTCAACATCAGTACCAAAGGGCCAACATCGGAACGTCGAGGCCAAAGTTCATCAAGAGTGAAACTGTAGTCGTTTGCGAGTTTATATCGAGCTGAAGGGGTGATTATACCCATTCCATGTGGGTTGGCTGAGGGTGTATTGTACCTGTACCACACGGGTTGGCCAATTGGCTCATTCAGTAACATTTCCCTTACCACACAGGCCAGCCAAGGCTGGCTGGAGTGGTGATTGTACTCATTCCACATGGCCCAACCAAGGCTGTATTGTTCCTGTGCCACACAGCTCAGCCAAGGTCATTTACACATGGTAGCCTTATCATATATATCACCTGCCTATTTGGGTAATGCATTTAAATCACCAGTCCATGTACCCTATCTGTAATGTAGACTGGCTATTGCCATAAAATGCATTGCAATTTTCTGGGCTATAGCAATGGGTAGCTAGATTGTGATGTGCACCTTAGGGTATATGGGGGTGCCTTTTCATGACATATAGGATACAGCCTAATATAGATGTTCCTGTTATGGTCATGAGCACTTTTTTTGAGGAGATTCCAAATCTGGCAGTCACATTGTGGTGCCTGTCCTATTTAGGCTGTAATATCAGAACTATTAGTGTAGGTTTGTTAACTGGAAATTTGACCTCCTCCAATTTGGACGGTTCAACTTGCACCCAGACCCATTTTTTGAGGAGATTTAGAATATCAATATCCTGTGTTCCAATTTGGCCTGTAGCACCTGCTATACCCAAAACAATATATGGGCACGAGGAAGGGGTTGGGTGACCTGCTCTGAATTGGGTCAGACAACTTTTATCTAGACTCAATTCTTCAGGAGATTCTGAATCTGGACATGGAAATTTAAAATTCCCACTGTAGCACCCAATATGGCCAGATCTGTGATATATGTTGAAACCAGAAAATATGATTGACTCCACGTAGGATGGTTCAACCTGTGTCCAGGCTTGTTTTTTGAGGAGATTCAGAATATGCACCTGAGATATTCATAGCTGATCTGTATCCCTTGCTACAGACTGATCAATCCAGGTATCAGGAGATGATCAGGTGACTATGTCCAAATGACCTTATCCATACATCATCTGGGCCTATTTTGTGAGTAGATTCAGGATCTGAAGAGGGTATTCACATATCTCACTGGTAGCCCTTGATACAGCTGTTTCAGTGTTCTAACCCTAAAATAAGGTTGAATATGAGTGAGCTTACATGTGATGATCCATATATCATCTGGGCTTAAATTTCAAGGCAATTATGAATCTGGAGTCAGAATTTCAAATTCCCATCTGTGTCTTGTGTTATAGTCACATTACTATTGGCAAAACTTGATTCAGCCATAGCAGATGTTCCAACCAATACAAATGTAAGCAATCCTGGTATCCACTAGTTCTATATATGAATCATATAAAAGAGACTTTGACAGTTTTTGGTCTGGTTGCTGTGATATAACCAAATAAGGCATTTTTTACTGTTTCCTTTGTTATAAGGGTACCCCATTATAAATCTTTGAGCACATGCATTCAACACACTCCATAGTATGTACAAAGTGTGGATCAAACAAAATTATATAGTAATTCAAGGTATTGATGAAAGGGCATACAAAATAGTCTTCAAGAGTGTTATGGAATGTGATACTTGTAAATACCATTCTATAAAGTCTTTCTATCACTATTTTGTATATCCCTTCACCAACACTTTGAATTTCTATATAATTCCTTTTGATCCACACTTTGTACATACTGTGGAGTGTGTTGAATGCATGTGCTCAAAGATTTATAATTGGATACCCTTATAGCAAGGAAACAGTAAAAAGTGCCTGATTTGGTTATATCATAGCAACCAGACCAAAAACTGTCAAAGTCTCTTTTGGAATATGATTCATATATAGGACTAGTGGATACTGGGATTACTTACATTTGTATTGGTTGGAACATCTGCTATGGCTGAATCAAGTTTTGCCAATAGTAATGTGACTATAACACAAGACACAGATGGGAATTTGAAATTCTGACTCCAGATTCATAATTGCCTTGAAATTTAAGCCCAGATGATATATGGATCATCACATGTAAGCTCACTCATATTCAACCTTATTTTAGGGTTAGAACACTGAAACAGCTGTATCAAGGGCTACCAGTGAGATATGTGAATACCCTCTTCAGATCCTGAATCTACTCACAAAATAGGCCCAGATGATGTATGGATAAGGTCATTTGGACATAGTCACCTGATCATCTCCTGATACCTGGATTGATCAGTCTGTAGCAAGGGATACAGATCAGCTATGAATATCTCAGGTGCATATTCTGAATCTCCTCAAAAAACAAGCCTGGACACAGGTTGAACCATCCCACGTGGAGCCAATCATATTTTCTGGTTTCAACATATATCACAGATCTGGCCATATTGGGTGCTACAGTGGGAATTTTAAATTTCCATGTCCAGATTCAGAATCTCCTGAAGAATTGAGTCTAGATAAAAGTTGTCTGACCCAATTCAGAGCAGGTCACCCAACCCCTTCCTCGTGCCCATATATTGTTTTGGGTATAGCAGGTGCTACAGGCCAAATTGGAACACAGGATATTGATATTCTAAATCTCCTCAAAAAATGGGTCTGGGTGCAAGTTGAACCGTCCAAATTGGAGGAGGTCAAATTTCCAGTTAACAAACCTACACTAATAGTTCTGATATTACAGCCTAAATAGGACAGGCACCACAATGTGACTGCCAGATTTGGAATCTCCTCAAAAAAAGTGCTCATGACCATAACAGGAACATCTATATTAGGCTGTATCCTATATGTCATGAAAAGGCACCCCCATATACCCTAAGGTGCACATCACAATCTAGCTACCCATTGCTATAGCCCAGAAAATTGCAATGCATTTTATGGCAATTACGAGTCTTTAAATGATAATTTAAAACTCGTTCTTTTAACCCGGGTTTCTAAGTGAAATTCTCATCCTAAGATTTGTGTCATATACCCTGGGAAAGTATTTTACTTACCGTGCGACTGTGTTTTGTAGTCTTCATTAACTGAGTCTCAAAACCGACACATATTTTCGATATAAAAGGAAATTTTGTAACTCTGAAACGGAATTACGATATAAACACACCCACAGATCCGAATTGCTTAGATTAAAATTGCAGATACATTTGTATATATGTGAAGAATGCATATAATTATTTTCACGATTTTAAGAGGCCTGTAGAATATGCTACAATGAAAATCGAAATTTTGATCGAAAATGGTCGGAGTTTGAAACTCCGCCAAACGTGACAAGGCGCATCACGTTGTCTTCAACTCAACCACCACAGAACGCGAGGCCCATCGGACTGTACCCAGCCCATCCATGGGTCCCTGGGAGGGAAATAGGAGCTGAGGGAGAAGGATGGAAAGGGGTGGGGAGGAGATGGAGAGGCAGGAAGGGACGCAGGTCCCAAGGTGAGCAACACAACCCCCTCCTGCCATACCATCTCACTGTGCACTAACCACCATCTAGGATACCACAGAACCCCCCTCCACCTCCTGCAGCCCGGATGCAGACCGAAACCGAGCCATTATGGCTCAGATTTCGATATTTTTGACCCCAGCCCCCTCCCCCTCGTGCGTGCTCAAATGCGCACCCCCACCATCACCCCCACCTCGTCTACACACCCCCACCACCTCTCCACACCTCTCTCCACATCTGTTTCCAACGGCACGCCCAAAACCGAGCCCTAGTGGGCCGGTTTCGGGTTTTTTGGCCCAAAACCCGCAACCCCGGCTTGCGCGACCCCACCACCGCCGTCACCGTGTCGTCACCACCCCACCACCTCCGCCCATCCCCCACCACCACTATTTCCGACAGCATGCCCCAAACTGAGCCCTAGTGGGCCGGTTTCGGGCTTTTGACCCCAAACCCACAACCCCGGCTTGCGCAGCCCAACGCGCAACCCCACCACCACCGTCACCTCATCCACCCCACCCCACCCCACCATCTCTCCTTATCGTCCACCACCGCTGTTTCCAATGGCGCGCCCCAAACTGAGCTCTACGGGGCCAGTTTCAGGCTTTTGGCCCAAACCCCCTCCCTGAGCCTCACATTTCCAACCGGACGGCCCCACCACCACCACAACAACAACACCATCCCACCACCCCTCCACATCATCCCCCGCTGCCGTTTCACACGGTGTGCTCGAAACCGAGCCACGACGGCTCGGTTTTGTGTTTTTGACCCAAACCCCCCTCAAAAATATTTAAATATATAGCTTTTCTTTTCTTTGTTAATAGTTACTTTTGGCTCAGCATCTTTGTAGTATACATTTTCAATGATAATATAAAGATTTTTGGAGGGACTTGAAATATTTGAGTGCGGAAAACATATCACATGACTGAATACAAACTCAATGGCATGCACGAGTCAACCTCGGTTTTTATTTAAATTTTTAAATAGAAGAACTTGTACATAGTGGGCTGTGTACAACATGGCATCTGGGACATAATAGCATATTTACTTTTGCCAGAATTAAAATACTACTATGAAAAATAAATAAATATTATACTTATAGCTACTGGAGATAACCAAAGTGAGAATTAAATTTCGGAATCATTTATTCAAGGCAGACACAAGAATAAGCCATCACCTGGGACATAACAGAATATTTCCTACTGACAGAATTAGAATACTATCATGAAAAATAAATAAATAATTGCTGCACTTTGACTACTGGAAATAACCCAAGGGATAATTAGATTTTGGAATTATCTATTTCAGGCAGACAAAAGAATAAGCCATATTCTGAATTTATCTGGAGGATATAATTTAAATCTGGATAACATATTTGTTTAGGGGACATAACTATTGTCAGAATATGATTTTAACCAATTATTCTGTCAGGTCAACAAATGTGTTCCCCATAGTTCAATTATTTTTTGATGACAAAATCATTGTTTGGCCTTGGGCAATGGTTTTGTCATCAATAAAGACAGAAATCACTTTTGTTGACTTGACAGAAATTTGGTGAAATTATATTCTGACAATAGATATGTCCCCTAAACAAATATGTTATCCAGATTTAAATTATATCCTCCAGATAAATTCAGAATATGGCTTATTCTTTTGTCTGCCTGAAATAGATAATTCCAAAATCTAATTATCCCTTGGGTTATTTCCAGTAGTCAAAGTGCAGCAATTATTTATTATTTTTCATGGTAGTATTTAGTATTCTAATTCTGTCAGTAGGAAATATTCTGTTATGTCCCAGGTGATGGCTTATTCTTGTGTCTGCCTTGAATAAATGATTCCGGAATTTAATTCTCCCTTTGGTTATCTCCAGTAGCCAAAGGTATAACATTTATTTATTTTTTGTAGCAGTATTTTAATTCTGGCAGAAGGAAACATGCTGTTATGTCTTAGATGCCTTGCACATAGCCCACTATGTACAAGTTCTTCTGCTTAAAAATTTAAATAAAAACCAAGGTTGGCTCGTACATGCCATGCAAAGCAATGGCCCACTCCACCAAGTAGAGTTATTTTGCACCCAGCCAAAATCAATTTGTTTTGGTTAGTGTTGGAGCAGTTTTTGTTATAGAGCAAGTGATGTAATGTGGTTACTAAATACATAATGAATTCATCTCAAAGTATCTTTCAACACATACAACTATGAGCCCTCCTGCTAGCTTGGATTTCTGGAATAACTCCGATGAACCCCTGGCTCTGCCAAATCAGCTGAGTCTTCACTGGAATGACATGCCATGGTGTGTTAGGGATTGGAGGCTGTCTGTCATGTTTGGCCTTGTTTGGCCCTTTCTATAGATAGTCAGTTCAGTTTCCATGTAGATCCATCATTGCTATATGATGTCCTTGTGTCTTTGCAGGATTCCAGTCAGATCCAGTCAGATCCCACCAACTCAATGGTTGCCTCCTTTGAGTGATATTGCAGGTGCTATTGCACCTCATCGCCCTTACAAGTTCTCATCCACCTATGAACATGCTCAGCATGCTCATCCTCAAACTAATCATCTTCCTCTGACCCTTAGACACAACATATGCATGAACCCTCAGCCACACCAGCCACTCTCACCTACACCAAAGAGGCACATTGATGAGCCCACTATCTTGCTGACTGAGTATTTTTGTATTTTACTGCACTCATGTGAATGTGTACAAACGATCACATGACATGCTACAGACATCACCTGACCATTCCTGACAAAGATTGCACTTGGCCTGGCCTTTCCCTGATTTTATTGTGCATAATTACTTCACTGTCACCCCATTGTTGCCCAGTCTCAAGACCGCAAGGCTCCTCACAAAATTTTATCAATTAACTCTTTCATTACCGAGCTCATCAGTCTGCCAGTGCTTCACAACAGTGAGGATGCATCAACAAAACCGCTTTGGCATCTCGTCGGCATCAGCACTCTAGGAATACTGCAGAGGTCACGTGACCACTGAACAGGTGTTATGAGCCGGATATAGTAGTTTTGGGTGTTGGACTTTCACGTGTGTCTCCGGTCCTTTGTGCAAGCGGTAAAATTTATCAGTTGTCAGTTTTTCATTTTAAAATTTCACATTATATATATACTCCCCTGTACATACAAGAAAAACAAGTAGAACTTCACCCCTCATCTCTCAGAATCTTGTTGTGGCTCAGATATCTTCTCTCAACCTCATACTTCATCACTCGCACTCACATACTTGCTCTTGTTCTCGTTATCTCATTATTAGACTTCACTCTCTCGTGCTCTTCCACACTCTCCCACGCTCTCCCATGCTCACACTCTCCCACCCACATTTGCACGTGTTACACACTTCACTCATCACAATCAGTATCACGCATTCACACACATTAAGGGTGAGCATGAGTGCACCTGTGGGTGACCCGGATCCGTACCCATGGGTTTATAGGCTATCAAAATTCAAACTCAGATCCGCACAAGTAATATAGTACAGGTGACCCGGATCTGCAGGTCAAGTACCCGTGAAAATGCAAGTACTTGTTATTTAATCAAGAAAAGTGACACAAGCGGGGCTTGAACCAGCAACCTCTTACATTGAAGACCACTAATGCTTTAGACCACTGAGCCACATACATCTATATAACCAAAATATAAAGCCTGCTATACCAAGTGTTGTAGGAAATTAAAATACATTTTGTATGAAGGGTGTTATAGGCCAATACAGGCCATAATAGGACCCATTATAAATATTCATAATTTTTGCATTAATTCCAATTACAACAAGAACAATAAATGATATGGTGGTAATGCTACTGTGCCCTTTATATATGTGTAAATAATCATGTTCACTATGGGCTATAACATCTAAAATAGTGTTACCACCATAATATTTATTGTGCTGGTTATTTTGTGCGAAATCTATAAAGATCTGTGATAGATACCCAATAAAATATCTATAATAAGTGCCTATGGCAACATTTCCAGGTGTATATAGCTCAGTCTAGCATCACTGGTCTAAAATGTGAGGTTGCTGGCTCAAGTCCAACTGGTGCCACTTTTTCTGATTAACTTTTCTGATGGCATTCTATTTATATATCTTTGACTCTGATCCAATTTTTCAGGGCCAAATTAAGTGACAAGTAAGGTGGGTACCTGTGGTGGGTACCTGTGTCTACAGATGTGCTACCCAGATCTGTAAAGACCTGTGCCATTCAAAAACTCAGATCTGTGGGTCACTTGACCTGTGGGTTTCCCACGGATAAACTCACAGGTACTTGTGGGTGACCCAGACTCATGCTCACCCTTACTCCCTTAGTTGCACTCCCACAACCCCACCCAGGTCCCCTCTACCAGGCACAGAGGCCCCCCACATTCCGTTGGCCAAAACCGAGCCCCCCCCCCTCACACACTGCTTGATTGTGCAGGCCCAGAACCTGACCCCCAGCTTATCCCTCCCCAATCAACCCCCCACCACTCAAATCCAAGTCTCCCCACAGGTCATTCACCAAAACCAATCCCCCACAGCTCGGTTTTCTATTTTAAGCCCAAAACACTCCCCCCTCACACGGCTAGGTCCCCCCTACCCAAATACAAGCCCCTCCATGGGTCGTTTGCCAAAACTGAGCCCCAGTGGCTCGGTTTTTCCTTTTGGCTCCAACCAGCCCCCCCTCCCACACCACTTGATTGTGCAGGCCCAGGACCCAAACTCTGGTGTATCCCCCCCAATCAACCCTCCACAACTCAAATCTAAGCCCCCCCCCCACATATTGTTTGTCAAAACTGAGCCTCCACGACTTGGTTTTTGTTTTTGATCCCCAACCACTCCCCCTCGCACGTCACTCAATTGAGCAGCCCTACCACCTCAACCCCAGCTTACCCCACCCCAACAAGGTCCCCTCTACCTGACACATAGCCTCCATGCATTGCATTGGCCACAACTGAGCCCCAGCGGCTTGGTTTTTGTTTTCCCCCCAAATCCCCCCCCTTGCGTGCCAGGTGAAACCCGCATCCCAGCTCCTCAACCCTGATGTACCCCACCCCAAATGGACCCACACCACCTAACAAAAAGCCCCCCCCATGTTGCATTAATCAAAACCGAGCCCCAGCAGCTCAATTTCTCTTTATTTTTTGTTTGACTGATAATTATTTCCACACCACATTTTCACTTTTTTAGCCATTTATAGCTCCTATGCTGCATCATATTTGTTTTTAAATCCCATCTATGGACACTGCTTTTATGCTATCCTATGTATACATGTATATACACAACCAGTGGTAATGAAATGAATTTGTCAAAAGAAAAAATGTGTTCAAATTTTCAACCAGTCCCCCACATACACAGCAGGAACTGTGATATATGAAGACCCTTTATATGGGAATTTATATGTATGTTATGTAGAATCAGGTCTTTAAATATGATCAATATTTTATGTAGGCAAGACCTTTATACAGGACCCCTGACTATTGGCTAAGAGGTCTGATACTAAAATTGGCCTTTTGAACACTTCTGTCTGCATGGATTTTCACAAAATCCATCTGCTTTAATATCAGACCTGTGTTTTCAGCAGCTTCTGTACACATTATGTATCGGACCTATCCACTGACACATGATGGTCATGATGCCCAATCAGTTTTCATGACTATATTTGGCATGCAAATAGAGTTACTTTGGACCACTGATGGCTGAGTTGAGGGTGCTGCTGATGTACATGAAGAGTTGGGTGAAAATTCATCTGCACAATGTATCAGATATTGTGCTCAGCACCCACCCCTCATCCGACACACAAAATATCAGACCTCTGTTCAAAAATGGTGAATTTTGTATGCACTATTATTGGACATCCAGTGAAATATTTCCCAAATTTGTCTGCACTTGTATCGGACCTCACACCCAATTGTCAGGGGTCCTCTTTATACAGTAATTTCTACATAAAATATAAGATAACCTATACTTGGGGGAGTGGGCCATTGCTTTGCATGGCAAGGGTACTCATCCCTTTAGAAATATTGCTAACATTGATGTTAATCATCATATTAATTGTTGAATATTACACTTTGAAATAACTAACAGAAATTTAGATAATATATGAAAAATGATATTGACATCAGCTCATTTTTAGCTGGTAATTAAAACCTAGTCATGGACTCAGCAGCCTCAGGCAGATTTTAAATACCCATTGGGGCCTTATACAATACCAAGCAGCCAAGTACTGTGCCTTTCTATCAGTTTCCATCAAGTAGTTAACATGATTTCTATCAATTTAATTGTTAACAGTTAACAAATAAATTATGGTTTCACTTATTCTAAATAATCACTTGGTGGAGTGGGCCATTGCTTTGCATGGCATGCACAAGTCAACCTTGGTTTTATTTCAACTTTTAAATAGAAGAACTTGTACATAGTGGGCTGTGTACAATATGGCATCTAGGACACAACAGCATATTTACTTTTGCCAGAATTAAAATACTACTACAAAAAATAAATAAATATTATCCCTTTAGCTACTGGAGATAACAAAAGTGAGAATTAAATTCTGGAATTATTTATTCAAGGCAGACACAAGAATAAGCCATCACCTGGGACATAACAGAATATTTCCTACTGACAGAATTAGAATACTACCACAAAAGATAAATAGATTATTGCTGCACTTTTGGCTACTGGAAATAACCCAAGGGAGAATTAGATTTTGGAATGATCTATTTCAGGCAGACAAAAGAATAAGCCATATTCAGAATTTGTCTGGAAGATATAATCTAAATCTGGATAACATATTTGTTTAGGGGACATAACTATTGTCAGAATATGATTTTACCAATTATTCTGTCAGGTCAACAAATGTGTTCCCCATAGTTAGATTATTTTTTGATGACAAAATCATTGTTTGGCCCTGGGAAATGGTTTTGTCATCAATAAATACAGAAAACACTTTTGTTGACCTGACAGAATAATTGGCAAAATTATATTCAGACAATAGTTATGGCCCCTAAACAAAAATGTTATCCAGATTTAGATTATATCCTCCAGATAAATTCTGAATGTGGCTTATTCTTTTGTCTGCCTTGAATTAAATAATTCCGGAATTTAATTCTCACTTTAGTTATCTCCAGTAGCCAAAGGTATAATATTTATTTATTTTTCATAACCGTATTTTAATTCTGGCGGAAGGAAACATGCTGTTATGTCCCAGATGCATTGCACACAGCCCACTATGTACAAGTTCTTCTGTTTAAAAATTGAAATAAAAACCAAGGCTGACTCATACATGCCATCCAAAGCAATGGCCCAATCCACCAAGTTCTTTTAGGTGGGCCTCCAGAGGATTTAATTATATATATCAGCCAATCCTTTCCAAACTTATGGGATAGCACTCTTTAATATACCCACCCAGTGCATTGATATTAATACTGCCCACAATTGCAGCTTGGCCCCACTTAAAGAAACCAGGTCTCCAGAATATACTTCTCATACTAGAGTAGATAGTCAGGTTTTGAGATTGACACCCCACTTCAGGACTCTTGGATATCATGCACTGAACCACCCAGGTCAGCCATTTGTGTATTCACTCTTGCATAGCCCTGCTGGAGGATATTTAGTAGACTCAGATGCAATATACCCAATGTATCATCTCAGAGTGTGTCCAGGGCCCAGTGCCTATTATCTGCAATCACAGTCAGCCCTTGAAAAGCAGCACAGTTTGACAATTGCAGCTTTAGTATCCCTCCTTGTGCTCATTCAATCCCCTAGAATCTGAATTTTATGCTGATAAAAACATGCATCCACAAGGTCCACTGTCTCTCATACATAAGCAGAAGAAAAATGCCCAAGATTGGTATATTACCTGCGTCTGCAGAAATGCCAATTATTTACAGCTGTTTCAAAAATAATGACATAGCCACTTTTTTTTGGTGGCAAAATTCCAAAAACGAAATGACCGCATTTAGTCATTTCTGATCAGTCACTTGCCATTACACATCTCTACATGTCTATCCACTGCCAATTTACAACCTTATACACATATACTACCCTCAATACATCATGGGAAACTGAAAGGTTAGTAAAGACCTCAAAGAATGTGCTCTCAGACTATGTTCATGCTCTTGGGGGGCCAACCACATTTTTTCGTGACTGGAGTGGTTTGGGTGTTGAGTTCAGGCTCAAAATCATGGTACTTAGTCTTCGGGTGTGACCATTGTGAATTGGGGCATCGTCTTATTGGGCCTTTTCAGTTTGACTCAGATGCCCAACCATGCCTGTACTATATGTGATGGTATGGGAATAGATCAAAATTGATATGGGAGATGTGTACTCACTGCTAGGATCTAAGCCTGGACTGATCTCTTGGCAAATCTCCTCATCGAAGGACTTTTCTGTCGGCATGCGAAGTGGGTTTGCTGAACTCAAGACAGTTGAGAACATGCTTTGGGACATTATCTTTTGGGAATTTTGCCACAAAATCAATGTGGCTATGTCATTATTTATGGGAACAGCTGTAATTACTGTGGGCTGGCTGTCAAATTTATATCCGCAGCACTCCCATTCAAAATGTTAACATTCGGATATACTTATGTGGCTCGTGCCCAGTGCTCATGAGTTATTTAGAGAGTGGTGCGTCAATGAGAAATGAAGCGAGCCCGTCTGTGAAGCAACACGTATATTGGCCATGGAGATTTATTTAGTCAATGAGGAGAGTAGTGCCTGAATGAATAAGACTTAGCCTTCATCGCCGGAGCACAGGGGGGGATGTTAAGAGAAACCTAGCAGAACGGAACCTAAAATTGGTTGAAGATGTGCAAACAGACAGTCATAGCCGCGAGGGATGCCCTGGATATTAATAGGATTCTGGCAGTCTTGCGAGAGACGATGATTTGATTGTTATCGCGGCGCGTGGAGCTCGAGAATGCAGAGACGGCTTTTCAGAAACTAAACAAGGATATTGAAATCCTGCTAGAGATCATAAGAGTGCGGGGATCAGGGGCAAACACAACGACCCAATACGAAGATATTATTTCGCGACCTAGCAGACGTATTATTGTACAGGGTTTAAACATTCTCGATAGGAGTGTTTATGTTGAGGTAGAATAAATATCACGTACCAGCTGTCTTCCATAGGTATGTCAGTTCCCAAACCGATGTTTCAGCTGCCGTGCTACCTCCTCATTCCAACCAAATGTAAATGCATTTGCGAGGCCAACGAACTGTGTCGTTGACTGCATAACCATAAGCACCTTAGGCGAGTGCCCAAATGCCTCCGCGAGCCTATTGGCAAGACCCGGAATCCACAAAATAATATACAGCAGTGGATAAGCGTTGAGTAGCAGAACTTTTTCGATCGCAACTAGTCGGGCATTGCGATGATGTGTGAGATCGTCTGTTCTTCTGTGGGCCATAATATGACGCAGTGGGAGTTTCGTTAGTTGAACGAGTGAATGGGGAGGTATCTCGTCGAGTTTAGTTTGCTTGTAGGAATAAGAGTTGTATGAACTTTGGTCATTTTTGTCCCAGGTCGACATTTCGAGAACAGAGGATTCCTTCGAAGTGTCGATAACCATTTGTGATCGGGTTGGGGAAATGTTTAAGGCTCCAGTTTCAGCATCAGCTAAAAATGTGTCCGTGTTGTTGAAGCGTCGTTTGAGATAGATATGCTATCCATATGTGAGAAAAAAAACCAAAATGGTGATGACTATGGAAAAAAGAAACGCACAAGATAGGTATATAAACCAATTTCAAGAAAAATAAACAGGAATCGCCACATATGAGTCAACACATAGCGAATATAGGCTGGCTTCTCGACCAGCCAGCACCTATTAATGCAGCCATTAGAACCTGATCCCTCCGTGAATAAATGACTCACGCACCAGTTGCCTGATACAGGGCCATACCAATTCATCCCCAAGGCAGTAAAACCTATATACCAAGAGCACGGTCGGCGGGATGCAGGTAGAAGATATGTACGGTTCGACAACTCACTCGTTATAATTGGAAAAGTCCAGATGGCTATGCAAGTCAAAAGGATTGTCCGCCTAGGCCACTGTGCCGGCACCAGGCTTCGCCTAGTGATTGTGTAAACAGTTACGCACGTCATGGTAAAAATTGTGGTGTCTGTTGCCTAAGCACGGGATGTTAATTTCGTATGATCATAACACACTGAAATTCAGTTAGAACACTAACTTGATTCGTTAATTGCCCGATGAGCCCGTTAATAGTGCAAGCAGGTCCGGCTTTGATATCCACCCGGTGGATCAAAATATGCAGCCCTGAAAGGGCTTCACACAAGCCATTCACAGCATCTGGTGACCCTCGGGACTTTAGCGACCATTTTCGACATCATTAAAGGGGGCAATAAAAGAAAACAAATACCAGATACAGCCAAATTCAGTATGAGCGTATGTCGGAAGTGCCTCTTCATGGGCAAGAGCAAGTAGCAAACAATCATGAAGGAAGCTCCAAGAAAAGAGGAGGTACTTCCGATGAATTCTATAATAGAGGCAGCCAACCGAACGCCTGTGATACTAGCAGATGGCATATCTCCTTGTCCCCCAACTTGGCCGTCGGCTCTGAGGTTGAGAAACTCTCGGTGTAGCAGTTGTTGTGGAGAGTTCAGATAGTACTTATATGCAATTTGAACCGAAGAGAAACAATCGTTGTCCACCCTCGAACGGGTTTAAGAAGGAAAGGTCCTGGAAAACCCGTCAGACATATGACCGATCTAGGAAGAATGCACCCACAAAGAGCCGTTTGGGTGCTAGTCTAACATGGAAAAAAGCAAGTGCTTCCCGAGACATCGACATCGCTGCAAGAAATAGAACGCTGGGAAGCACAACAACCGAACATCAATCTGTCACAAGTAGCGGGAACTCGGACAAGGCTATCGGTAACTCGGGCAGGTAACTCCATCCGGCAGTCACGTGTCCAGATGTGGCAAGTTCAGGCCTTGCCGCTTGGAAGTTGATGAAGCATTGAAAGCACCCGGCATATGCATGTGGTCCTTTTGATGATTACACAACGCCCCCATGGCTACTATCAGTTTGACAGATCATATACTACTTCACATAAACTAGACGAGCCTTCAACGAGAGCGCGGCGGGTCCCGCGGTGGCCCCCAGTGGCAAAAGTACTCTGCTTCTTCTCATCAGGATTCAGCGCTAACCACCTCGGAGAGAAACCTTCAATTTCGATTTGGGAGGCACATCCACGCTAAAGTAGTGTCGTTTACGGGGGAGCTCGAGTCCGCAACAGTAAATGTGGGCCATCATGATGGTATAGTACGCCAGGCCCCCAGAAGCTCCCATATATCTTTGTCCGGAAAATAGCGGATTTGAGGCCTCAAAAATCGAAAATCATTGTCCGGAAATAGCGGATTTCAGGGGCCCGGGGCCAAAAAATCTTCGCGCAAAGTTAGCTGGTAAGTTGGTATAAGTGCACAAATTGACAAAAGTGTGAAATGCATCAGGAAAATCCAACATTAGCTTATTTAACTTAATCATGACTTATTTTACTTACAGCCAAAATTTAAGTAGTTTTAAGGAAACATCGGTTAAGGAAAATTTACTTAGAATAAGTAGGGTCTCCTACTGAAATAGCTTAATTTCTCCTTATTCGCACTGATTTCTCCACTTAGCTACTTGGTCTGGATGTTTAGGGGGCTGCCTAGTCATGCCATTAAGGAAGTTAAGCCGACATCAAAGTAGTAAAAGAGTAATAAAAAACATATATTTGACTATTGAGATATAGGTTATTATACATGAATGGTGTCTATTACTCGCCTCATTCCCGCTCCCCCGTCGTTTCCGCTCCCCTATTATCCCCCCCATTGTCAACTTCCCCGTTGTCCTACTCGGCGCCGCTCCTGCCTCCCATCACCCCCCGTCGTCTTTCTATTCACTTGCTGTCGTTGTGCTGACCTCCTGGTTGTCATCACTGTTCCTCCCGCGATCCATGAACAGTTGTTCGTGAGGTTGGCTGGGTGGTGTGCCGTACGCCGTTGTGCTGGTGGTGGTGCCGGCTGACCGTCATTCCCGATCGTTCGTCAATGGGCCTCCTCGTGGTAGGCACCATCCATCTGCCCTGCGAGCAGGTGCTCGCAGCTCTGTGGAGGGTGGGTGTAGGTTTGCACTGGGATGTGTTTCCTCAGTCCTGTGTCGAAGCGGATAAGGTGAGCTTAGCAGAGTGCGTTCATGCGTACCTCACGGGTATGCCACTTCACAGGTCTCCCGGTGTCCATTTGCACCCTCCTGGCCCCAATTAATAACCTCACTTCCCGTTTTGATGGGGAGGAGTAGGTTTGCGTGTCTGCCATTGGGCGTGGATGGTGGTACCCGTCATTACCAGTAATTTGAACCTTAAATAAAGTAAAAGTACAATTAGTTAGTTGATAAGAACAAAAAACGTACAAGAAAAGCTTACCTAAGGCCCAAACGATGCAGTCGTCGTTTAGGCCTATGTTGTGTCCGAGATGGCTCACTAGTAGCTTTTCGTGGCATGGGTGTGGGTGTGGATGTGAGAGAGGAAGGTAGGGAAGGAGAGAAGCAACGGTGTCAGCGGTTGTTCGGAAGTGTCCGGGACAGAGGCGGGGCTTAGGACGACGTCGGGAGTGGTTGTGGAAGACAAACAAGGTGTGTGGCGCGCTGACGTGGCATAATGACTATTTCAGGAAATGCCGAGCAACGCCGAGAAGGGACTTAGAGAAATTTTCGACGGCAAGTATCATATCTCTTAGGCGATGACACAGTCCTTATGGCCTTGAGGCCTTACAAGGTCATTATTACTTACATATTTTCTTATACTACTTATTCCTTCATGACTACTTTACTCGTGCATCATTCTAAGTAAAAAGATCAACTTATTTCACTTAATGGCCTTAATTGGGTTCTAAGTAAGATAAGTTAAAAAAGTCGATCCTCGATTTTCCTGATGTGGTCATGCCTGTTTCAGTTGTTGCAATCATTTCGACCAGAAATACCAATGATATA
>KN832981.1:26444-80070 GCA_000827315.1 Piloderma croceum F 1598
ATCCTGGCCGCCGATGAACCCGACATGACGTACGTGCCTGTGTTATTCGTCGTGAAAGTCAATGGTTCCCCACTGGCGGACGTGAAGTTCGAGGACGAGGAAAGGGCCGGGCTGTAAACTGTCGTTCCGTTGATGATGTGGTTTCCTATGACTGCAGCTTCGACGCTCATGTTGGGCAAAGAAGAGATGGTCGATGCGGCAGCCTGTAAAGCAGCGTCATTGGGCGCGAATAGCGTGAATCCTTCGGACCCCTCTAAGAATGTGGCTAATGTCATGTTGGCACCACCTGTGCTATTGGAGGAAATGTTAGAAGGGGACAGCTGCGACAGAATCGTGCTGAGCATCGTCAAATTCTGCCTGGCCAGAACGGTATTGATGGGACCTGGCGGTTCAAGAACTCCGCTGATAATGTAAATTTCGAGATTTTGATAACTTGTGGCATTCAAGACCGTCACGTTCGTGCTGCAATCCACATATATCTTGATTAGACCCTATTAAGAGGAGAGCGAGAAAATTAGTACGAACGGCTGGTTCAATATCCGGATAGTTCCATTCTCGTTCGTCCAAGCTATAACCTGCGACCTATTGCCTTCTAAGCCAACAAAGTTTGAGTCGCTCAATAAAGTACGCCCGATAGTAACATTCGGGAAGGTCGAGGTGAGGCCCGAAAAATTTCCACTAACAACATGGTATGAAATGATGTCCGCAAGAGTGGTAAGATTTGAGGTGACGTTAGAGGGGACGGCCTGGACTGTTTTTGCGTTTGGTAGCAAAAGGGGTCAATATTGACATCTTCGCCACAAAGGAGGTAAGATATGCAAACGTACATGCCGTATTGTTCGGAGCGAAAATAGTCCAATTTTTGGTTGGGAGTGCAGAAAGCAACCGTTGGCCGATAGCGGTGTTATTGATCCCTGCAGCTACGGCCGCGAGCTGAGTGAGCCCTGAGGCATTCAGAGCTTGACCAAGACCGGTAAGATAAGTTGAATTAGGGGCCTGGGCGAAGGCCATATGGACCAGCGCCGTGAGGCTAAGTAGAGTCAGTTTCATTTTGGTTGGTCAGGGGACGAAGAGGGGAAATTTTTGACGTGGAAGTTGAAGAGTTTTTCTTGGTCAAATCCAAGATGAAGAATTTATAATCATTGTAAAGGAGGCTGATTCAGGTTGCCACCATGTGGCACCATAGATTTAACATTCTCTCGGCATCGAGGGGACAACGGCGATCGAGGTGACGTCACCCCCCAGTGTTGTGCGTTATACGATTAAATTTAGATACTTATCATTATATTAAAAGAAATAGTTGACGACTCACACTTCCGCACCAAATGCCAGAGCTTGATTAGTCCTTTAATGTTCAAAGCCATTGGTCCTGATCGATTTGGTCAACAGAAACAGTTTCGTCGAGCGATCATTTCTGTCCGTTATTCAGTAGCTGATTGATTGTGAATATTCAGTCAATCGATTCTTTAAAACGTGCTCTATACTGCTGTGCTGCGATCAGCGAGTGCCGAGTTGATGAAGGAACATGGCGGGGAAGGGAACAATCGTAGTTCAACTTGAACTTCGCCAAGCCGGATATGGAAGTCAGCGCCACAGCTCGGCAACCTGCGCCCTTATTTTCTAGGATGCGTTTTATGTATGATCACTTTCCGCCTTACACAAACCACCTAGAAGACCATGGCCCGTCGCTCAGCCCCACCCCACTCAGGCCCTGCCTATCTCTCCCCACACCCCCATCCGAGCATGGGTCGCCGCCAAATTCATGATCTAAACGAGAATGCATTCTCAACGTTCATGCGGGAGGAGATTTGGGCACCAGAGAAGATGCCAGGGAATGTCAGCATTTTGACCGGTGTGGGGGTATTTTTCGGTGGGATCGTTATGGCGAGGGCATTTGGAGACTTTCTGGCCCTTATGGTGCCCACGGCTTGAGAGGAGAAAGTAGACGGCATGGTTTTGGCGAGACGTAGACTTTTGACATGAGTTATACGACGAGCATCATCAGTGTGTATTCTTAGTGGTATCCTCCAGTGAACATATTATTGACCCCACATCGAGTTTCCAGAATGCGGCAAACATTGCTCTATTACTTCTGTCTCGTCCACCATCGATCATCATCAGTCATGGACGTTTGCGTCTGATTCACGAAACGGAATCGTATCGTACCTATCCATAATACTTGATCAAAGCAAGTGCACAAAAGTAGCAAATCTCCACTCTTTGACATTCTGACAAACAACGCCTTACAAGAAGAGCGATATCTAACGATGAGACTTGACGTGGATTCATAAATATCTCCAGATTGCGATATCACTATACGACGTTTAACTCAGGTCCTACTTGGTGGGCGAGGCTGCATTATCCGATTCGTATTTCCGGCTGTCTTATCTCGCCAGTTATCTTGCTCATTTGAACGACGCAGCATCTGGATCTAGAAACTTCGTGGTTTGAGCTCGGTTAATATTACTACAGCACAATTGTGACCTGCCCTTTGAGGTGGGCGCAATTGGGGACTGGTCCGTTTGAGGCATTTACTAGATTTAAGGCGGAATATCCAACCACTGCAAACCATTCTGCGTGTGGCCTCGCAAACATCTTTCTTTTCGTTTTTAACAAGCTAACATACTCTACGTGCCAGAAGTTCCGGCAGCGCCTCTTGTTGTGGCATAGACGTCACAAATGGCAGTCAACAGAGTGCAGGAGTCTCACTGTCGTCGGAGACCTAAGGTAATATGCTAGAGTGCGAGCCGTACGTACTTTCTTTTGAAATCCTGATTGACGCGAGATGCTAACTGTTGATTGGTATTGCCGTTATCTTTATACAAGAGTTTTCCGGTTTCAATAGTGCCACCTACACACGATGCTTCTCGGCTTTACACGCAGAATAACTCCAATCCATGCTTTTCAATTAACGGGCGTCAGAGCTTCAATCCAAGCGGGCTGATCCAAGAGCATCGTTATTTATGACTGCCTTGGTAGGCGACGGTACTATTGGCATGCTTTATGTTTTGTCTATGGCGGACGGCGTCGTGGGTCTGTATATATCACAATGGTCGGGCCGAAAACTCCTGGCGTATCCATGACATGTACGTATCCTGGAGCTTGTATATTCACGCTCCATAGCTGCATTACCAAAACAACTACTGATTTCATATGTCTAGATTTCGTCCGTTCCGCAGCACTGCGGACATCTTATAAAAGATGAGATCTTATCCACGTACGACATAATTACATTTTTTATCGCTGATATCATGGGTTTATTGAAGTATGGTCATCTGAAATCTTCTCCACGTGACTGCTGTAGATGCTCGGTTCCTGAATAAAATTTGCGTGCTCATAATTGCCTGGGTAGTCGTTGGTCTGTCAGTCGACTTTCAGTGAGGTTTCGACCTCATAGCAGGTTTGATATTTCGTTCATAATCACGAATATCGGCTTTACCCAAAAGTGTAGATCATCGCCATACTAGGAGAGTTACTACTAAGTATGTAAAACCAGGTAAAACCTTTCTTCTCCAGTCGAACCACTTTTGGCGCTTACATTGTCTTTTCCTTCGTGTTTCGAGTTCATCAGCCGAGCTCACGTAAATGATCGCATATCATTCCGGTACCTGACTTCTTCCCCCATGCGTACCAAGTTCTCCAGATAAACAAAGTTTGTTTTTTGTAAGGTTAGATTCTGTTAGATTCCGCTAGCGCTAAATTATCGTCAATATTTCCACACAAATGCATACTAAGCCCCGGTTCTTGGGTATTATAATCTAGATTTGATCATATGTTTCACGCTATCTGGGTCAAGGATTGATTGTGGGTACGGGAGCTGAAATGCCGCCATGTGCCCGTGTCCCCCATCCACTGGCAGAATCTGACCAGTGATATTAGCTGCCGCTTCACTGAACAAAAAAACCGCTGCGTTCGCGATATCCTTGACGTGACCGATACGACCTATAGGGTACGCGCTCGAATTTCTCTCTGATTGAGTTTGGTTAGCTAGACGAGATATACCCTCGGTGCCACCTGGATGTACACAAGCCGGGTAAACGGATGTATGAAAAGTCAAAGGGGAACTTTACCTATAGGTCCTGGTGCAATTACGTTTGAGCGGACGCCCATAGGCCCCTCTTCGACTGCAAGCACCCGCGAGAGTGCATCTACGGCTGCCTTAGCAGCTGATACGTGCGCTTGATATGGTGTACCTGCGAAGGAAGCCACTGAAATCAAAAACAAAAGGAAATGCCGCTGCATCGCAAATACGGACCTTTGTAGTGCAACAGAGCACTGACATGGATATATGATCCTTTAGAAGCCCTGACGTGAGGGAGTGTAGCTTTGATGGTATGAAACGTCCCGAGCTACAACAGAAAGAAATCAGGTTCTACTCACTGATTGCGACATTCACTTATGCTCACTGTGTCAATTTCCATGACAGTTCTGAATGCATTCTCCGACATACCATCAATCGTGGCCAAGAAGTTACCAGCCGCGCCTTGAATTCGCCTCAGTCAGTACGCTAATATGATAATTAGCACAACTTACCGCATATCACAAAATCCAATCGGCCAAATTTTGCGATCGTTTTCGCGACAGCATCCTGCACTTGCTTAGGTTGCCTCACATCAGCCTGAACTGCGATGCATGTCTGGCCTGTCGCCTCTGAAAGCTCTCTCGCAGTCTGGGTGATTCGATCGAGTCTTTGGTAAGAATTAGTCACGAGATAATGGAAGACGACCAGCTTGTTCTTACTTGCGACCAACAATGGTTGCATTTGCGCCATGACACATCTTTGATTCACATTCGACTTGAACTTTAACGATGAAATAATGGACCATAGAACAAGCAGACTCACAACAGCTTCTGTCATTTCACGGCATATGCCGGATCCACCACCAGTGACAAAGACAACTCTGTTTCGGAAAAGGTTGGGCAGAAAGATAGAGGTCGAGTCAACGACAGGTGTGATAAATGGTGGTCCTGGCATTGAGATAATAGGTCGTTATGCCAATAGGTATGTGGCCAAGTCGCGAGACGATGGTGGTTGCGGTCGGAAGTCGGTCTGTCCACGTGATCGCCACACTGCCCTGCTGAGCATCTAATATATTCCTTCTATTCTTTGGCATCCTGCTCCCTGTGGCTCTGTTTTCTCGATTTCTGTCAAAGTTCTGTGGATACTTGCTTGTCGCGCAACATTCTATTCACAGGCTCCAAGGATATGTTTCAAGAATCGATACTTATAGGTACGTGTTCAATTTGCCGTCATGGATACCGGGTTCTACGCCTCATAAGCTTGTGATCCTGGGTATGACAATCCTGCTGCTTTAAGTTTATGAACAAAACTATGGTACGGAAGTGGTCGCTGCCGAACACGTATGCATATGCGACCACATGGTTCACCAGACCAGACACTGCATTTGCAACCTCGTTCGGTCATTCAGGTCCACGCAATTTCCACCCAGAATCGTCCTTTATCATCAGTCTTGGTATGTGTTAGTATGCTTACGCGTGCTCTTTAACTTTCGGATGATTGACACAGCCGCTTTTGAAATTCTGCCCATCTCTGGGGTAGACAGGCCCTGACAAGTGTTAGCCATAAATTCGCCACCGTGAGTTCGCGATAGACCCTTGCGCACCGACGGCTTTGAGAACCCGTGATGAATATCAAGCTGTGCACGTCCTCGAACACTGCATTTCGACAAGCTGATGGACCTTTCTGCCAACCTTTTGGGAAGCGAAGCGATCCATTTCATAGTATGACAGCTCGGCCACCCTATATTGTTTGATTACACTTCTTGTCACTTTGTAGGGACTCTCATACCAATTGCACGGATGCACATGGTTCAGATTCTTTGCTTAGAGTTTCTTGATCCTCTTACAGAAACTCTGATCGTTTGCCAATTCGAGAGACTATGTCTTCAATCTTTCGACATAACATGACTTCAGCACGATTCTGTCTACCCTTCGTCTTCACATCCTCGCTCAATATATGGAGCGTTCTATCGGACCCGTAAGTTTCTAAGCGCTTGTCTCTTTCGCGTCCGACTCGTCGTATTGACCTAATAAACAAGGGCCGATACAACGCGTATGATCGATGCAGTGCCGTAATCGATTTCGCCACCATCAATAATGTTCAAAAAGGGTGCAGAACCGATATACAGGTTATCGTGTGTTATCTCTTAACATCAAAGACCGCATTTGCACTCTGTCAAATCTCTTGCTATCCATATAGTTCCGGCGACGGATCAGCACGGATATGGCACGAGTAATATGCCAGCTTCCTGGAGGTTTACATGAAACAACCCTGAGACTGCAAACTTCTATCGGCATTTCTAAACTCTATCCAAAATCAAAGGCCCTTGACGACATGATCTTTGGTTTTGGTCAGCACAAACCTTGAAATGTACGTTGCCATTTTACGAGGTTTCAGGTCGGACCCTCCATTACTACTTTAACTCAGATTTTGTCCACGATTGACGGACTCTTGTTGCCTCACCGGTTTTTGTTGAAGTTTTAGGGAGGCACTGTCGTATTTCTGTTTCAAGAGTCCGCGTGTATTCCGGAACAATGCAGATGATCTCATCCTTTGTTCATAGACGGGGTGGTGCGCATTGGGAAATGCAAGCGAATGATTTATTTGGTAGATAAAGGGACCGAATAATGCATGACCAGAGCAGAAACAGGTTGACAACAGAACAAGGGCGCCAAAAAACTAGACGGAATAAATTATGTACTAAAGAAAATAGAGAATAAATCTACGAATGTTCAGGCATCGCCTCATGTCCCTCGATTTTATTAGAAACCAGGTGTACCTGTGCCATGACCGGTGGATGAAGAGGTGGGAATGTGTGAAATTGAGTGTGAAATTGACTGAACAGACAGATGTTGGGGTTGCTGTGGTTGATACATATGTAGGCTACGATTAGGTGTTGATGGATACTGGTTAGAAGAAGGCGGGGACGAGGCATAGCTGCGGTGTCCATATGCCGAGCTTGGCCTCCGTGTTTGGGAGTTGCCCTGATCCGCAGATGATTGGCGGTATGCTGAAGCAGAGCTTGGAAGGGAAGATGCAGGCAATGTGGAACTGGGATAATTCCCTGCAACCTGTGATTGATTTGGATAGAAGGGGGAGTTGAGCGTCGGGAAGGTATAATTTGGGGAAGAAGCACTAGTCGACCTCAGGGGTGCTGGAGAGGTTGCGCGACCCCAGGAAGATTGGTTGCTTCCGGGAGAAAAAGTGTGCGATCTATCATGGGTATGATTCGCGACCAGTCGGTCTTGGCCGCCCAGCCAGCTAGCCGAAGTCGTTCTAACTTGATCATCTCTGGGAACACCCGCCGAATCCCAAGTAGCGTCTGGAACGTATAAAGCCGACGATTGCGACTGGCTCTGTTGTGCTTGCAGATTGGATTGTTGGTAATTATGATTGGAGCCTAAGCTCTGCGAAAAATGCGGTGGCTCTATCGAGATGTCAGCTGTTTGCCGCTGCTGAGCAGACGCCGGGTAAGGTGCGCGACCGTGGCTTGGACGGTACGAGGTATCAGACGGGGGATATTTATACGAAGATGCTCTTAAATGCATGCCGTAGGCTGCTGGCATGTCAGCGGGGATGTGGCTATAACGAAGATCTGTGGAGACTACATCCGCCAACAAGTCCTCGCCGTCGATGGCAGAGATATCGTCAAATTCAGGGTGACCTGATTCATCACCTTCCATCTCATGAGCAAGGGAAGGGTCAAGGGCTCGACTGCCACTAGGACCAGGGCCTCGCCTTCTGCGCGAGTTGTTGGGTCGCCGTCTATAAACGTAGTCAGGATATTTTGAATTGAAAATATCTTTCAATTGTTTCGCCTGGTCGAGATAGAACTGTTTGTCCGTCTATATAACAGTCAATCCATTGAATTGTCCGAGACAGGGATAACATTATTCACCAACTCCATCGCGTTCCATTCCTTGCTCAAAATCTTGCTAATTTCCCCCGTACGCATTGTTTGATTTTCCGCAGATACCTGAGGTCTGCGTCGACGAGCAAATATCATGAATGCATTCATTGGGCGCTTAGGTGTCCCATCAGTGTTGAGAGTTTGAGCGATCAGAGAAGTATTAGGATCCTCTGCCAGCCGCATAAGGCAATATGCGGCAAAAGCAAGTATAAGTACGCACCTTCAAAGTCATTCTCGCTTTTAGAATGGTGAAAAAAACAAGAACCATCATCTGAAGGCGTTTGCGAGTCGCGTTCATCGCGTCTACCGGGGGTTAGGCTTTCGTGAAAAGCACCGACACCGCCCGTTGCAACATGCTGTAGCGAATATTCGAGGGGATAGTTGCTCATCTGCAGTAAACTGGAGACCAAGGAATAGACAAAAGTTTCAACTCCAATCTTCGAGGACGATGAAAGTAAAGGGAGAGATGAAGCAGTAGCACGAGCTTTGTGATCGGTTTGGGCACGGGTGTCGACACGGTCTCGATGAGAACGAGAAGCAGCACAACGGTACAGGGGAAAAGGAGGGTTGCTGGCTGCCCTGGGTTTTGCAGGGCAGTCGTTCCTGAAGGAATGTAAACGTACTATCGAAAGAAGCGCAGACTAGTCAATCAGCCAGGGAGCCCTCAAATGAATCAGGACAGGGTGATCGCAAAGTGAATCTGGTAGACTGTGTTCGCGGAGCTGTTCTTTTTACAGCGCTTGGGTGGCAATTCCCAGGCGGGTCAAGTCATCGGATCCATATCCTCGAGGAATCTCGCCTCCCGACAATTTTCGAATATCCATCACCAGGTCCAAGCCGTTCCCTATTTGGTTTTGGGCCGGAACGATCGACAGTTGCTCCATTCGCACTAGCCCGCACCAAATCTTACGGGCGCTCAATCCCAAAATGAATCAGCCTCATGATCTAGCGAGTAAAAAGTCCAGCAAAAGGCTATGCCACATCCCCATTTTTTTTGGAAAAAAATTGATCGTACACACTAGAATCGGAAAAATTCAGCGTAAGGCGGGTTGTACGGTTGCGCATTTGTGTCATACTACTCACGGTCTTCGTGCTTTTTCCCAGCTTTGTTCTTTCTTCGAAGGTTGCAGCAATCCGACACCGATTTAAACAGCCGAACTAAAATCTACAAGTGGATCTTCTCGCCTGATATGGGGCATGTCGGATTCTGGTGGCGCGGTCTCTGAGCTTGCTAAATCGTCGACAACTTCCTAGCCTGGCCAGTTGAGACGAAGTGATCAGCAGCCGTCGCGCGCAATACTTAGCCGTGGAATAGTATAACCTGCACTTGCCAGCATGCCATGCCAGCATGTCTTGTTCGCATATCTCGCGTGCCGATACCAGATAGTCTAGGACAGAGACCGGGAGTTTGGCTCTGCCGCGAACCCTCAAATCGCAACTTGAAGACAGTGACAAGTTGTCCCAAGTTGTCATGGTGTTTGTCGAGACCAATCTTCACAATTACTGCGATCAAGGACGTGCAAAAGCTCATTAATATCATTTTTAGCTGGCGGAATTGTAATAGACCGGAACGGCCATGTGACATCCAGAACAAAGCCGACAGATTGAAAACTGCTCAAGTCTGGTTCAAAAGCATACTACATACCTACCAGCTATACTGATAACATATTTTTTTGCGCAGAAAAGACACGAGCAAGTCCATGTGATCATACCTTAGACAGAACGGTCGTCGTTTGTCAGCGTCAAACTTTGGTTTCGAGAAGGATCGAATCTGAAATTCTTACTGCTTGATTTCATTTTGGGAAGCTGTGTCGTGCCTGTAAATCACCCAGATTACGATGAGGGCGGCAATTTCGTGTGGCACGGGGACAACACGTTGACATCGAGCACATGCAAGGGTACAGCATCGCGGTCACGACGCGCAGTTGCGCGGTAGAAACCAAGGAGGAATAATTAAGGCGACATCTCGCAAGTTAAGAACAGTCATTTGGAGCTCCGGAGGGCATGGTCTGGGCAAGAATATCCAATCACATATGTGCTTTATCTATTCAGGCTGAAGTCGCTAGAAATTTTATATGCCCTGCCAATGTTGCCCCTTGACGAGTGACAGAAACCACCTCCAAGAGCTAAGAAGTCATCCTTGAAAATTTAGTATGAAGCTAGGCGACTGGTACGTCACCTTACAGGTAATTTTTTACCTGAAAGCGCGTGGCAGTTCCATATGCCTCTTCTCGCGTCGGCCATTGGCAGCCCCGACAGTCGGACCCGGACACTAAGGGCCGCGACATCGTTGCTCCAAGTAGCGCCCAAAACAGGTATCCTGCTTCAAGTCGTGCTGCTAGATGTGTGGCCGTAAGGGTGTGTATCAAGTGCTGATCACCTAGTTTGGCTCAAAAACGCGTCGCAAATAGCAGTCCGGGCACCAAACATATGACTCGGGCGGGTTTCCATATAATATCCGGATTCCACAACTGTCACTTTGAGACACTGTCACTTTAAGAAGTAACTACAATGGGCTTGATCCGCATGATTTAAGGTGACAGCCGACTGCGGCGGTTGATACTCGAAAAAAGGCAGGCCCTATCACCTAAAGGAGCATGGTAACGTTGCTCAGCGAGAATTCGCACTGAAAGCATAGTAAGCCAACACAGGAAGTTGCATGTACCATCAAATATTTGATTGATCTACGATAATCAACAATAAACGGTTGAACATGTCCGTGCAGAAGGTCAGTCGAATCCAGTAGAAATATATGTCAGCGTAGTATGACGTCGACCCTTCAAACCAGCTTGGGCCAGGCAATTTCCGCGAACCAAGCGGTCGCGGACCTGAACGTGATTGTTTGATAGTCTAGGGCTATCGGATGTTTCTTTTTTATATAAAAATAAAAAGTCAAGATAACGCATCGCCGGCACCTCCAGACTCAAACTTGTGATGATACCAGTTTTTAGTAACTCGGACGTTATAAACCAGATAGCATCCGAGGTCTTTCGTCAAGACTCAATGCAGGATTATAAATTCTCTAGTTTGGACCAAACTTAGGCTGTAGCAAGAACACACATTTCGTGGCATTAGAAACAACGGGGTCGGAAGCTCGAAGTGTATCGTGGATCGTGAATGACATGCCAGCGATGCCACGAGTTTCATTACCCTTTCTGGCGAATAGCCTTTAAACTTGCAAGTGACAACGTAGGTTCAGATTTATCAGGAACCGAGTGAAATTCCTTCCGACAAGCGTATACTCCTATAGAGCGTCCGCGGGAATTTCGGCGACAACAAATGTCGCATCGTCTTGGTTTAATTTGGTGATTTGATGTCGGTAGTAAATTGTCGAGGAAGCGATGCACTCGATCAAGAACGATCGGCGTATTGGTAGAGTTTCAGATCAGTATTTGTATAGAATGTCGCCTAGAGTATCCGAGTCAAGATCTGCGTCAATACAAATCGCCAATGGCCTTCTGTTCCCGTGTTTCATCTGGGGATCAACTTAGTTCTTGGCGTGCGTGGAAGCCAGGAGTCTTTTTATGGAAGAATTTGAGCATATTTATGCGATCTAGCAAAGAATTAAGGACGCAAAAAGTCGATTGGTCTATTCGGCGTAGAACTTGACGTTGTTGATCAGCGTCGAAATACAGCTGGCCCATGATCGTCGAGAGTGCGACCTTTCAATGTTTGCATGATCCTCCAGGACTCGATAGGACTGGAGGTCCAAAATGCGGCGGCAAGTGGTCTAACAGTCTCCGACTCTAACTTGCTAAAACACCGCACTGGGATGAACACCTATTCTGAACCATGGTGACCTGGCCAGCAGGTGGGAGTTGTAAGTAGATGAAACCTTCTGAAAGCCAGATTGGTGGGATAACCGCAAAAGCTACAGCTGCGGGTGACAAAAAAGATCTAGGATTTGTATTTCCCCAGGGAGGTGGGTAATTAGATGCACAAGTGCGGGCAATAGAAACCTAGGGAACCATAAGGAAGATGAGGGTAAAATCCATGCTTGAAACAAGCTTGGAAGACTAATGGGAATGCGCGGAGGGCGATGTGATCCACCGGGCCCTCGGGGAGAGATTTGTGGTAAGGAGACAGACCGAGCTACTACTAACCCCATTTTCCCAAAGACCTACCTTTCCGATAGCGCCCTCCCCTGGTTCGGATTAAGTCGTGTAGGACGGAGGTGGCTTTGGCAATGATCCGAATGCAGTATTTCGTAGGCCGGGCCGCAATCCCGCTTCTCCCGGAATAAATCTACCTTAGCGACTCACCATCGTCAAGTGATCATTCGCAAATATGAAAGAAAGAGTTCTAGATGCCAGTAGGTTCTCAAGGCGATCTTTCTGTACTCGTCAACATCTGCCTTTGTTAGATTTCCCCCGAACTGCCGATCACCGTGTTTATCATCTGGGTTTACGTGCGGGTGAGATTGCCAACCGAATTGTATATTCCACAAACTTCTCATATATACAAATGCTAATTAATCCCTACGATTGAAAGGTGACCGTTGGATCCGAATCTCGCGCTCGAACGATTGCGTCATTCTTGGACAAGACTCCTGAGCCATTCAAGTTATCCTCTGAACGTGGGTTTATCACGATCACTGGACGCTACAGTGGAGTACCTGTCTCGATCGTAAGCGTTGGGATGGGTAGTCCGAATGTCGATTTTTTTATTCGAGAAGCAAGAGAATGGCGAGTCGATTCATGTCTGATTATGTTAGGTCTGAGGTGCTGAGCCTATCGGAAGCTTGAGTGGTGACATGGTCGTCATAAGGTGAGTCAACTCATGTTTGATTGCTTGTTTTAGGCGCTGAGCCTAACATCGGAAAAGGCTTGGATCTTGTGGATGCCTTACAGACTTACCTGTAGGCTCCATCGTTATTCCCAAAGCGAGTGTTGCTGTGAATAGGAACTATGATTTCGATTTTGTCACCGGAAAATCCCAAGAATATCCGTACAGGATCAGCAAACCTGCACGTATCTCTATTTCTCTGTCGTTTCCCTGATATTGAATGCGAACCTCAGGTCTCAGCTAATTTCGATCTTCATCTTGCGGTAAATATTGCTATCAGCTTCCTACGTCAACATGTAGACACCTATACTTCGTCAGATCCAAAAAGCATTAGAATCCTGCCGTCCTACCAATTCCCAAACCGCCATCATCGCAGATACTATCAATGCATCTACTGATAGGTCCGTTCCTGCTTCAAAATCTCGTGTTTCAATGACAAATATTATACTTTTTCACCTTTCAGTTTTTACTCTTCGCAGGGGCGACAAACTTCATTCCCGGATCACAATGCTGATCTTATCGAGCATCTGCAATCTTCAATCAATGATCTGGCAACACTCGAGGTATTTGGTCTCAGAGATACGATATTAGCTCTAGCATTTGGCTGCGAATGGACTGATGCAGGGCTGCTTCTAGATGGAGACCTTCCACATTTTTCATCTTGCGACTAGCTGGCAAGGTAATTTCAACTCCTTCAAGACAGTGTCGCCTCCGCTGGCCACTTCCCCCGTGCATCCTTACATTTCACAACCGCCCTCGACACAGGATCCTCCACCGGATCTGTCCTCATCCGTCGGTGAACATGCAACGTCCAAACCGAGGATCAAAGCCGCCGCCGCACAGATGGTCTTTGCTTCCCGCTTATCGCAGGACTTTATCACTCCCGAACAAGTAACGGAGTTGGAGAACTGGTGTGCTCGGGGTATGCTCGGAGCATTGAGGGGGTTTGAAATTGGTTTGGAGGTAAAACCCAGGCTTTCTATTGAATCTTAAAGAGAACTAATTTCTTTTATTTGATCCGCAGAGTTTACACCCGGAATTAGGCAGTGTTTGGGAAGTTAAGTAGTCCAAAGACTAAGCAATCACGTGCTGCGGTAATGGAGTTTGATATCGCGTGCAACGATATAAGCCAACGTAATATGTAGTTATTATTCGAGACTCGACGCCACTCGCGCTCGACATGTATTCTGGGTGTGAGGAAAGCAACTATCATCTACAGAACAGACAAACAGATGAGCTAAGCCTCGGGCATATAAATATATGAAACATACATATATTAAGATTACAACGCAGAAAATAACGTCGCATCACTCCACACGACATCTTCGACTCCCAAATCCCTTAACGACAATGTTTCTTCCTTGGTAATGGAACCACAGTCTCCGACGCGGATGCAGATGATACGGGCTGCATGGCAAGCATCTTCCGCAGAACTCGCAGTCGATGCAGCCCTGCCTCCCGCTAAAGAGCTTCCAACATACGTGTTAGCGGCAGGACGGGGAAGTTTCTTTATGGGCCGATTATAGGACACTATAATGACTCCATCTTGTCCGTCTTTTGCAACCGAATCAATCCCTGCTCTCACGTTCCTCGCTTTTACGACTGTCCTCAATCCTTCCGCTTCAACAGCACACCGCAACAACGACAAAGAGCTCAACCGGGGACAAAACCTCGCTGTTAGTCTTCCGGCCACTGTGTGGTCCGTAGGTATGCCTTCGAGGCCTCCACCCATCTCCGTTAATGCCTCCAATATCTTCCGTACACCAAAGCATGTATCCAGTGACAAAAATGTCAGAGCGGGCATGTAACCAAGCATCGACCTGCCATTCTCCGGATTGACATCAAAGTGTGACAATGTCAAATGCGTGAGGCATGGCATTCGGGGATCTCTGAAAATGGATTCCAAGCGCGGAACCGGTCCCAGAGTGCCACCACTCCGCCGACGGGCGTCTACGTTGGCAATGGCTAATTTTTCCAATACGGGGAATAAAAACCGCCGAAACACCAGTGTGAGGGCATCATCATCCACGCTTTGCACACTCAGCTCTTTCAATGACTCTAGCTGGATTACGCGAGGTACAATAGTATCGTCTCGGGCTGCGTTGGCATCGTCGTAGCCACGGATGAGAGCGGTGTTCGGTCGGTTTAGAGACATGTCATCGAGACATAGATCGAGTACTTCGAGAGAAGGCGCAAAGAGAAAGGCGATGAACCTATGCACATCGGATGGGTAAGGATAAGTCCATTCAAGACTCCTCAGAAAGGGAAGTTCCACAGAACGAGTGCGTGAAGAGGTACATAGAATCTCTTCTGGCTCAAATATCGCCGAATCTGAGTCGAAATCGGTATTAAGAACATCAAAGAAGGGAATTGTGTCAAATAAGACAAGCTCCGTTAACTGAGGCACGAGACCCAAAAATCGGCGAAGATCGGACATCCGCAAGAGGTACTGTGACCTGGAATGCACTGCAGAGACCTCTTTCGGGGCAAAGGAAAGCTCTAAGAACAGGACGGAAGTAAGTAAATATGATGGCACGACAAAAAGCGGGACCTAAAATCCAACAATGTTAATTTGCAAATTACTGTAGAAGAGATTTAATATTATTTACCTGCTTGAGACGAAGTTCTCGCAGAGAACTGTTGTATATGGGGGAGTAATCAACAGATTCGCCTTGACCTTCACGCCTGGAGTTATTAAATCCACGTATGGACGGTGTCTTCAAAAATGACGGATTGTCCTCGGTAATTTGAAGTGTGAGACTTCTAAGACGCGACAAATCGCAAGTCGGAGCGTTGATAATGTCGACCATCTCCTCCATGGCAAGTGCTCCCTGACACTGGAAGAAAATAGACTGCAGACGAAATAGGTGGGGACGAAGTTTGGCGAGAACGTAGGATGCTGCGAAGTCCGAACTTCCTGACTGGCGAGGCGACTTGATGGTCAGATCGATAGGATTGTTGGTTGAGCGTTCGATGAATGTCAAAAGTGCCGTCCGACACAACCTCGTGCTCCTGCACGCGATGCGCGACCAAAGTCGAGAAGTCGTCAGACAGATTTCCCTCCATCGTCTGCATACGTGGCTAAGCACAACGGGTGGCCTGTGAAACAGCTCGTCCGCGTCGAAGCCAGAGTCCATGGACTCCGAGAGTTCAACAAAGATATGAATCAGAAGCTCATTCGGCAACCAATTAATTGGCAACTTTTTTGCTTCTAACTCCACACATCGTTCAAGCAGGGCTTGTTTGTCGGCACGTAGAGCATCTCGAAGACGGCAGGCTTCGTCTTCACGTTGTTGTAAAGTGTCCACGAGACGTGTAATAGCGGCGATTTCGCTATCAATAATAATCGGACTTCGTCGTGACATAGCTGTTGGGAAGAGGCCTGTACCAGAACCGATCCTAAAATGGCGATTTCGGCTCTTTTCGTTCTCAAGGTTTTGGGCCTTTTGGCGTTCATTCGTACGCATTAGGATCGATTAGGGCAAAATTCCGTTATTTTCGTCCGCATGCGGCGATTTATTCTGTACGTTCATCGCACCTCTGGTTCTCTCAGTGGCTTGTCGGACGAGCGAACTTCCAAATATTGAGACGGCAACAGCTTGCCTCACAACATTTTTTCGACCAGAAATACAGCACTGATTTATGTTGGAACATGGCACGTTTCCGAGATAGTCTACTCACGGAGCGATTTCAAATTTACATTTGGAGTAGATATCTTAACCGAATAATTGGTTAATAAATTCTCCTATAGGGCCACGTTTTGTGGGAGTTGGGTATACCCCACAGATCTACCGTATTACGACAACAGTTCGTCCTGTCCATACCAAGCAAATGCTAATTTCGTCAGTCGATTGTGGCGTCTCGTTGTGCACTAATGATTGACACCATGCAGGACACCAACTGACACCAGATGCATTTTAGCTTCGGCCCTCGTGCTTAAAAATGCCGATTGCTTAGCCCTGCCTAGCCTAACTGATACAAGCCGAAACGTAACCGACGATTCTTCCGAGTCGATATAGTAATCGGCATCAAATCAGCATCCACATACTTTTTTTCATCAACTTGCAAAGAGGTAGTGTTGAAACGGCCATGCTCGCAACGATCTTGCGCGGGCTGCTGCTATTGACACCTGCAATTTATGGCAGGCAGCTCTCCAGATTGGAAACAGTCCTGATAGTGGACGATAGCGTTGTCGGTGGAGAAAATACAACGAAGTCGTTGAATGTTTCCAGCTGCCCAGGTACAATTTGCTGTTTTGCTGCTTAAAATGTCGTTTTCCTAACGCATTTTGGGAGGATATACTCTTGCTTCACTGTCTGAGACGACCCACGGCCTTACAGCCAAGCTCAATCTTGCTGGACCTGCATGCAATGCTTTCGGACAAGACGTCTCGAACCTTACTATCCAAGTGACATACGAAACGCGAACAAGGTAGGTCGGTTTGATGTCGACATTCATCTATAGTTCACTCGGTTATAATCACAGGCTGCATGTAAATATTTTCGATACAGACAACAAGCAATTCACTATCCCTGAGTCGGTGATTGCTCGCCCTCCAGCGCCTTCGACGTCTCATACCAAAACATCTGATCTTGTCTTTCACTACGACTCTTCGCCGTTCGCGTTCTGGATTTCTCGCCGATCAGAGCCTCATGCCGCCCCACTCTTTGACACGAGAATAGCGTCACTTCCACAAACACCCATCCCGCCTAGCTCCGATGATAATCGGACCGCTCTGGATGGATTTCCACTTGTGTTTGAGGACCAATATCTGCAGGTGACTCTCCTTATTATCCATCTTTTCGAAATCCCTGTTTTATGTTGTCTGCAGTTAACTTCAGCTCTGCCTAAGGGCACTAATATTTACGGACTCGGTGAAGTTGTATCTAGCAGTGGTTTCAGACGTGCCATTGGTACCAATGGAGATAATGGGACAATCCAGACGATGTGGGCGAGAGACATTGCTGATCCCATCGACCAGAACCTGTGAGTAGATATACGGATGAACCACCTCCAATACGTGACTGGACATTGGGCCTGGAACAGATACGGCTCTCATCGTATCTACCTTGAACATCGTTTCAACCAGACCACGAATAAGTCGCAATCGCACGGCGTTTTTCTATTCAGGTACGACAAATTTATTTCAAGCTCGCGCTACGCAACTAATGTCACTACACCTACGTCTAGTTCCGCTGGAGCCGATATCATGCTCCTTACCCCTGCTTCTTCAAGTACGTCACTGATCGAATACCGGCTGATCGGTGGAACGCTTGATTTCTATTTCTTCTCGGGCCCTACACCTCAGAGCGTCATCGAACAGTATGGTGGTGTGGTTGGTTTGCCGACATGGCAGCCAGCGTGGGCATTTGGCTTTCAACTATGCAGGTACGTGGATGTTTTTGTGATTTGTACGCCTTTTTATTTTATTTTTACATTCACTTCGTAGATGGGGATACCATGACATCAACGAGACAAAGGAACAAGTGCAGAAAATGCGTGAAGCTGATATTCCTTTAGAAGGTGGGTGAATATTCAGTTTGATAATAAATAGTGATGAACGTACCGCTTCTTTTCTTTTTCAGTCATGTGGAATGATATTGATCTTTATCGTGGGCGTGCTTTTTGTCCTCTACTGTGGCACAGCATTTGTGACATCAACGCATAGATGCTCTCCGCGACTTCACGTCCGACCCTGTGACATTTCCCGCTAGCGAAATGCGCGCATTCATTGGAGAGTTGGTATGCTGGTGCTTAATCGATAGTGCGCTTAACAGGCTGATGGAAGACTGTTCTACAGCACGCCAACCATCAGCATTGTAAGTATTCAGGGGGTTGAGATATTCAAAATTGACGATAGGTATCAGATGTACCGATTGTGGACGCTGCTCTCGCTAAACAAGTCAACGCGACCGATATCGTGGGTAGCAGCCTTTTCTTACATCGGAGTACTCACTTAGTGAATAAATCAGTATGACCCGTATACTAAAGGCGTCGAGCAGTATGTTCCAGTCTAGTCTTCTTCATATATCAACGATGATGTGGACCCTCTGCAGAAAGGTTTTCATGACCAATCCAAATGGCACTGAATACGTAGGCCAAGTTTGGCCTGGTTACACGGTACACATATATATTTCATTCTCTCAATATTCTCATTCTCACCCACGATTCAAAGGTTTTCCCGGATTGGTTTGCGAACAATACTCAAAATTGGTGGACCGAGGCCTTTCGGAACTGGAGCAGTAGTGGAATTGCTTTTGACGGTATCTGGCAGGATATGAATGAAGCTTCGTCCTTCTGCGATGGCTCATGGTAAGCCGGTACTGCCTTCCTTCAAGCAGAAAATTCAAATAATGTTGCTTTGCAGCGGTACTGGAGCAAACCTCTCGAATACAACTGTACCAAATTTCCTTCCAGGATCTCCAGGTCAGTTCTTTTGTTATACGCTGTGTTCTCGGTTGTCCGATGTACCTATCTTCCAGAAAACCCTGTCACCGCTTATCCCGAGTGGTGCGTATTGTCAAAAATGGTTCCTTTCCATTTATAGATTTCTTTGCTTGCCAGCTATAACTCTACCATCTCGGGACCTAGCGGTAACATGACCGTCAATTCTACGTCCACATACACATGCGACAGCACTAACAGCTCTAGTATTACACTGAGCAGGCGGGGGATCGGTGCGGGTAATCAATCCGGAGTCGACCTTAACGCTCCCCCATACCCGATTCACAATGGTGTGTATTCGACGGGTAATAACTATGTACTCGCCTGATTTAATTACCTGTAGGTAATGGACGGCTTGCAATTCATGCATTGGCCACAAATGCCACGCATGCTGGCGGATATGCAGAGCTCGATGTGCACAATCTCTGGGGCATGATGGAAGAGAAAGCAACGCATAAAGCTATCCAAGAGGTATTACCCGGGAAGCGTCCATTCTTGATTAGCCGATCCACGTTTCCGGGTTCAGGCAACTGGACGGGTCACTGGGCCAGTGTCTATTCATTCAGCCTTGTCCTTTTGTTCATCGTTTGACCGACGAAATTCCTTCTGCAGCTGGGAGATAATTTCAGTCAGTGGCGGTATATGTATTTCAGCATCCAAGGAATTCTTCAGTTTCAACTGTTCCAGATCCCTTTCGTAGGTACTGATACATCCACTGATATGTCTGTTGGCTGGTTGCTAATGATTTCCCGTAAGGCGGGGATACATGCGGTTTCAATGGTAATACGGACGAAGAGCTATGTAACCGCTGGATGCAGCTCTCCGCATTTGCTCCTTTCTATCGGAACCATAACGAAAGGGCGGCCCTTAGCCAAGAGCCTTACAGATGGGACAGCGTGGCTAACGCTTCTCGTACTGCGATTGCAACGCGTTATTCGCTTCTGCCATACTGGGTAACGAGACTGTAAGTATTGCATGAGTGCTAAATTACTAACCGTTCCACTGCAGTATACCCTCTTCGCTAATGCATCCACTTTTGGCACACCACCAATGCGTGCGTTATTCTTCGAATTTCCGGATGAACCCGAGCTGTTCAGCGTCGATCGTCAATTCCTTATTGGACGAGACATACTTATCACGCCTGTATTGACTCCCAACGCCTCCACAGTCGATGGTAAGTTTCAGCGGAATTACTGGTCAGGTGAGGTGCCTTTAACTCTCTGGTAGGTATTTTCCCCGGAAGAGGCACTGTCGTTTGGCGTGACTGGTACACTCATGACGTCGTCAACGCAACGTCCGGAGCAAACACAACTCTTCCTGCACCCCTTGGCCACATCAATGTTCACGTCCGTGATAGTTCAGCTATCCTGTTGCATGCCCAGCCGAGATATACGATCGAGCAAACGCGCCAAGGTCCTTTTTCTCTCCTTGTTTCACTGTCTGCGGATGGTCAAGCATTCGGAACTGCATTCGTTGATGACGGAGTCAGCAATCCACCTGGCCCTAGCACAACCTTATCATTTACGGGTTCAAAGGGCCAGCTAAGGATACAGGCCAAGGGAACCTTCAACATCAAGCAGCCATTGCAGGATATTACGATCCTCGGGGTCAAGCGGCCGACAAAGGTGATGTTTCAGGACGAGACGGCGAAACATTGGATACACATCGAAGCGCAGGACAAGTTAGTGGTGAGCAACATTAACGGGGATTTGAACGGCCGTGTATTCCTCGAATGGAAATAGGTTGATAGGCTATCGCGACGGATGCAGTATGCTCGGGCGGGGAGATTTTAAATTGGCCGAAATTTTTATGCAAGTGGGTACTTTTATGAAGACAAAGCGAATAAAGAAATTTTCAGAAAGATAACAATCAGGTCCAAGTGGAAGTTAGCCGTCCTGGAAGTCAACCGAAATCAGGAGTGGTTGACCCTAAACGACCTAGTCATCAAAATGAACATAATGCGTAGTTAAATGTCACTCACTGAACGAAGAACTTCTTCTTTGTCTCGACACAGATTCCACCCTTAGCTTTTTGCGTGGACTGGCAGTTCGCACCGATGTATCCGGTGATCCCAGCCTGTTCATAAGATCATCAAAAGCTGACCAACAACGAAGCCTAAAGAGAATCGCACCCAATCATTACGGCAGTACGTGATATTAGTAGCCAGTTGATTGACAAGGGTCGACTTGCAGCTCGCATAGATCATGGTAAGATAGTTGGTAAGGTTGGGACCCTTCGCAAAACATCAGCCGACCATCCGACAGAGATCGGAATTGCGAGTACAAAGACTGACAGCAGCACCGACTTCAACATTGTTGCCTGCAATAAACCATTATCAACAGCGGAGTAGGAACAAAATCTCATTTACACCGACCTATGTTTTGACTCTCATACAGTAGAGCATCGGCGATGACCTGACAATCATTTGGATTTGGACCTCCGGAACCATTGTAACAGTGCGTCGTGCATGCGAGTCCACAGACATTCGTCGGTCCATTTTTGTGAGTCGCCAGGGCCGCCGAAACTTCTGGCGGGCTTGCGCTAGTAACACACGAATAGTACTCTGCTATGACGTCTTTGTTTGGACCGATGAAGGTTTTGCCCAATATCTGTTTTGCCACACAGGCTGACAAGAGGTAAGAATTATTCAACAGACGAACGACACGATATATCTAGTACTAACCGGAACCATCCCCAGCGCCAACAGGATTGGATTTGATGAAAGGGAGCAACGCCAAAGCGAGGGCAATTGAAACGAACTGCATAGTACAATATATGTGGTTTGCAAAGCTTAAAGGCAGTTGGTGGGCGATGCGTTTTGACATTCGGCGTTCTATCCTCAGGCTTTATGACAGCCCCAAGGCTGACAGTGAAGCCGAGACATAAAGTTAAGGTAATGGTCAGGTATCTAAGCCCGGTCCGTATGACGGCATTTACATAACGACCAGAAGGAGCCAGTGATTGATCGGTCGATACGAATATGGCGTTTTGATACACAAACGAGGGTATTTGAACTTCGAAAGTGGCCAAGATCCTAGTATGGTCACCGTGTGCGCATGGACATTCAAAATTACGCCATTCGGTAGTGGCGAAAGAGACGGGGAACGCCATAGGGGATATGGAAAATTCTGTTTCGGGTCCGTCAAGGTCGCTGCTGAGATGTCGTTTGTATTGATACACAAGCAGATAACAAATCGTAACATTCTAAGTCCCATTAGTTACAAGCAATAACAAGGATGTCTAAGAGTGACCTTAAGAGTGGTTTGTTCTGCATTTCATCTCAATGGCATGCGTATGGACGACCAGTCAATGTCCACTTACTGAATAAAAAACTGCTGGTCGGTTGCTACCCAGATACCCTGTGCGCATTCTGCGTGGCTTGGCAGCTATTAGCCATATACCTTGTTATACCCACCCGCCTTAGATACGACATCATATTGGGACTGAATTGTTTATCAATTTTCAACAGAAGCGTACCCAGTCATTCCGACAGTAGGTCATAGTGATATTGTTCTGGTTGACGAAAGTCGAGTTGCAACTAGAATATGTGAGTCTGACGTAGTTGACAGAACCATTCCCCTTTTCATCAATTAGCCAATCTGGTCAGACATGACTTTGAAGTCCAACTTATTGCGGGACTGATAGTAAGCAAAGGGCCTACAGGTGCATGGTTCGGTGAAACCGTGAGACCTGCTTGCATATATCAGCGTTTCGGTTCAAAAGAGCATCAGCAATGACTTGGCAATCATGTGAATTCGGACCTCCGCGAGGGGACTGAAGCAGTTCGTCGTGCAAGCAGCGCCGCGTTGGTTGTTGGCGCCGTCGTTAACATCCTTGTTCACCCCGATGTATGTGTGTTTTAGAACGTCTTTCCCTTTACATTCTGAAAGTCCCGGCATAGGCGAGATAAACACATGGTTTCACAGAAACAACTGGACTTGACTGCATCAATACCGGCAGGACTAATATTGTCGAGCGGCACTACAAGGGTGAGCGATATCTTGATCAAAAAAGAAGAAGAAAAAAAAAGGCTTTAGTAACCGTGGTTTGTCGAGCAGGGGCAGGCTGTATACGACTCCATGAATAAGACCCATCCTTCTACACGGCCAATCCGGGTTGTTCAGACGGTGTGCAGTTGGCCGCAGTCTGCTGTTCAGTCCAACACATGACAAGTTCGGCAGTCGTTGGAGATTACGCTTCTCATGCCGGGCTGCGCAGCCCGCCATTTCGACGCAAACTCAGGCAGAAATGACTGCATAAGTTGTCAGAAATAACACTCCCATGCATATTGGGAGCATGTTTACGACCAGGTAGGTCGGCATGCTGAATGTGGGCGGCCGGTGGTTGACTAGAGAGGTATCAAAAAGACGCACAAGACTGGTTGCGAGGTACAAAATCGCTGCGAAAATGCGAAATTTATCATTTGAAGGGCATAGCTGTGCCCTGCTCGCCTACATCGTTGTTGACGAGGTGTCCTGCACTGTACGAGTCACTATCCACGGGAGAAATATCAATGGCGCGCTGAAAGGCAAAGACCTAAAAAGACGTCTAGAGGGAAATTCTCGTTGCCATCGATGCTGTTATCAAATAGGCCGCACAAAAAGCTTTCTGTACGAGGATAATGGTACAGTTGGCCAACGCATTAGGAATCATAGCCCCTGAGCGCGCCCTTTTATCCGCCACGTTGTAATTGTCATGCCGCTACCATGCTACTTATCCCAACTGGAGCCGTCTATAAAGCATGGATCAGTGCTTGTCATGCTCCACTGAGCTTTCGCATCCTCTCCCCTACCCCCTGAGCTATTCCTGCTCTCCCGCATTTTTCACATCCAGCAAGTTTGCAGGTCGAGCTTTTCAGGATCTATGTTGTGTAACGCTTTTACGATCGAAATGAAAACGATAACCACCTTGTTTTTTCTTCAAGCCCTCGTGTTTACTCCCTATGTTTCAGCCCACGGCTATGTCAGCGTATTAGCAGTTGACGGAACACCATACAAAGGGCAGGAACCGACGGAGGATGGCCAACCTAACGTCCCGAGTGTTGTACGAAGGATCAGTACCATCGATCCCGTCAAAGGCGCTAGCAATCCCTTTCTAAACTGTGGCCAAAACGCCACGGCGGCATCTCTTGTTGCCCCAACGAATCCTGGCAGTGCCCTCACTTTCCAGTGGGAAGCGGGGGGCGGTGAGGGTGTGAGTCCTCCATGCTTTCTGTGCCCACTTAAATTGACATTCGTAAATTTTAGTGGCCGCATAACATAGGACCACTGATGTTCTATTTGGCGAATTGTGGTGACACCACCTGCGATCAGTTCGACGCTACGACAGCAAAATGGTTCAAGATCAGCCAAGTTGGGCTTGAAAGCGATGAGGTTACTTGGTACCAGCAGAACTTGAGTATGTTTTAATGAACAATGAACAATCCATATTCGCATTCTGAGAAATTTTTCGAACAGTGGATGGTCATGTTGCGAATGTGACATTGCCATCTAACATCGCACCCGGCAACTATATCATCCGTCACGAAATCATCGCCCTCCACCTTGCCAACGAAATGGGTGGAGCAGAGTTTTATCCGTCGTGCAGCCAGCTCAATATATCTGGTTCTGGCACTGGGGCACCGACGTCCGACGAATTGGTCTCCTTCCCAGGAGCCTACAAGGACGATGATCCTGGCATCTATGTGCCCGCTGTATGCTTATCGTTCAATGTACAGTTGTTCCCAAACTTATCCTTTCATCAGATTTTTAACGGGCCTATCTCAAACTACACGTACCCTGGACCAGCTGTGGCATCATTTGCCGCATCAGGTACATCAAGCTCGGGAAGCAGCCCTGCCGGTGGAACATCCCCTTCTACTAGCACATCTTCCAGTAAACCGACAGGCGTCAGTTCATCCAATTCAAGCAAATCAGGAAAGTGTCAGCTGCAGAAGCAGAACACGGTCGCGCTCTATCCGCGCCATTTTAGCCGGGCGATGCGCAGACTATTGTTTGGGTCCTCTTTTTGAAGAATCCTCCGAACTGGCTTTCCAACAGTCGCATGATGTCGATGACATATCGCTTTCATCATCAATTCCTTCCGCCCTTGTTGTAGAGCAAGATGTGTAGCATGTAATTAGGACCTATTCTTCTACTGCTTTATTTTATTTTTATAGAAGACAAATTACTCGGAGAATTTTGGGCATAGAACCAAACCGTGACACGTGACAAGTCTCACTCTCCAACTCGATCCAGTAACCAAACAAATCGTGTCACATTGCAATCCATGGGTAATATTCCTCTGACATGGGTCGACTTCAGTTCGTAAAGTCAATAGACACGTGACCTGGAAGGGGCCGTGTTTGCTGCCTTGGAATCTCCGCCAGCAACTAATATTTATGTAGTTGTGTCCTGGGAAACCCTGCTGGATAATTTGCTCAAAAGCGCATATATTTCTCTCCACCAAGCTACCTTCCCGCCCAGGACCTCAGTAAATATTCATATGTCCAACCTTGACTTTCTAGTTTTGTGTCCTGCGACATCTTACGATGAAGCACACATGATCTATCTATCATCACGCCTATTCCGTACGTTACATCCCGCGGTCATATCAACGTTTTTGCAGTCGACTGGACAACATGGTGCGCACCAAAGCTGGACCGTCGACAGCGATTCTCTAACTTGAACTCAAGTGTCATCTGTGGAATCATCTCGTACCTGTCAACGTTTCTCGCCGTAGCACTTACGTCTTACATTGCTTCGCTTAAACCTTGGAATTACTTCACCTCTAAATGGGAAGACGGCGAGACGCAAACGTAAGCGATGCCACTTTCATTTGCGCTTCCCCAATGCACTTCTATATCAGTGGATTTATTTTCACAACTTGACCGATGGTAGCTCCGGCACTTGCGACCAGTCAGACCCAATGGATTCAAGCTCAGCGAAGTTGGGCTGCAGGCAGTGTAATTCGATTCCGAAAAGAGTTTTTCCAGTCCTTTTAATTTATTTGTTGTATCACTGACACAATTGAAGCCCCAGTCGTGAATATGACCCCTGGAATCCAACATACTCAAAACCTGGGACTGTATAAAGAAGAGAATCGCAGCTTATTAAGACAGCAACAGAATAGGCCCTTCCCTAACATGTTACGGACCGAAAGAGCCGACTCACTCGAGGGCTGACGGGTACCGGTGACGGAAACAATTTTTAAATCAGACGACATAGTTAACGAGCAGAGGCATACTCCAGAAGAGCAAGTTTGGTGCACCTCGCCAGGAGTCTCTCTCTTTATCTTTCAATCAGAAAGCCCACTGGTGATAAGACCTTGTAGCATCGCAAGCCAATGATGGGAGGATTGGCATTCTGAGTCGCTTTTTCTCAGTTCTCGATTTACTGTTACCACCTGTCACAGCGCTAGTTGCAAACTCTAAATTTTGAGAAATGTGTACAACCGAACAAGTCACGGGCCAACGCTCCGTGTGGTTGGTTTACACAACCTAGAACTGCTTGATTGATTTGACACATATGGTACCAGCAGTGACTGCACTGTCCAATATGACCCGTCCGTAATGCAGCGGACAGTGCCTTCCAGACTTGGCTCATTGCCAGAACATCTCACCCGAATAATCTAGGATGTCTTTCCAGCACATTACCAGAGTACGACGAAACTTTCAGTCACACAAATATACCACTTTGAGCCTTTAAGTTGCCGCTTAAATTTAACATAAATTTCATGATATACCCGGGGGCACCTCTCTTTTGAATCACCGAATGCGTCAGGTTCTTAGTTGCATGCGCCGGTGCCTGCGCATCACGACGGTGTAGTTTCAAGAAGAGAATGATCCAAATTCAAAGGCACTGGGCGCAGCCTACCGGAATCTAATTACAATAAATGCATGGAGCTTCAATTCACAATCACATTTCCGTGTTTCAACCTAAGCGTATCACTTGCATTCGTTGGAATCTGTAAATCTGTAACCCAATGTCGCCTTATTTGTTGGTTAAATACATGGTCATTTTAGAGGTGCCCCATCAAGCCAACTCGACGCTGAGCGTCAACAGCCACCGGTTGTGGCGATGTCCATTGTCTAATTTGCTCCGTATGGAGTCGGGGAGATGGCGAGCAATATTCCAATTTTCGTCACCGGTCCCGCAGCTTGCCGCAGCTATATCTTTGGGCCAAATTTTCATTTGCGCCTGTTGGAAATGGTACCTGCGTTGTCACGAGAACTCGGGCTACACTCGGGCTGCGAACGACTTGGGTACCTGATCGAGTCAGTCTACTGAGGCTGTTCCAAAGCGACCTAATTTATCCTTTGTGAGGACGACATGTCATCTAATGCATGGCAGTGAACGTCCGATATCCTCAATTGAATTGAATGAGTCTTTGTAAGCAGATATTTATGATATGACTTCACGCATTTGACTCGTGGTAGCGTTCGGGCGAAGGTGGTTGAGGCACAGGTCGATCATTTTTGGCCAAACTAATAAATACTCCGATTCCACGAGCATCGCCAACTTAGAGTTTTGCCTGTCAGGTTGCTGCTCGAGTCATTGCGGCCATGTTATATATTCCAGCTCCAGCATCGGGAAGGAGGATTTCCCACCGTTGATTTCCTTCAAGCGTCCATCCCACGAGCGTTGCATTTCACGCGATCAGACATGCAACACAACAACTACTCACCGTATGTGCCAAGTCCAATGGCCAACGATAATGCTTATTTGCATCCTTCTCCTACTCCCGAGGAGCAATCCCCCCTGTCTTACGGCGATCTTCATCGATACCACGCGTCCCAATTCCCCTCGTCTCATGTCCAACCAAATGACAGCCGATATTTTGTAGGGTCGGGCTCTGGACATATTCATAACCAGGAATTGGCATGGGGTAGTGGCATACAGCAGCCGTTCGAGAGTCACAATGCAGGCGTACCACACCACACGCGCAACATCCATCAATCATCCCCCCCATCCCCGTTCACCACTCAGATTCCTCCTACAAATTTGCCGTACCACATGGGTGGGACTTCATCGCATTTCAACGCAGCTGGGCCTGTGGATCCGAATACCGGCATGATATTTTATCCTCCAACGGAAGGTCCACGTCTGCGCACTGCCCAGGCATGCCAGAAATGTCGCATAAGAAAAGCGAAGGTAATCACCTCCACGGTATCATCTAGGAAACTCGGTTAAACAGCTGATTGGCTCTGTTCGCAGTGTAGTGGCGAACATCCTTCGTGCGAACGATGCGTGACGCGAGGTCTTGTTTGTGAGTATGCTCACGAGGGAAGAGTGAGAGGGCCCAACAAGTCGAAACTCCAAGTAGATCCGGTGGCAACACCTGGCCCATCTCGGAGGGCAAGTCACTACGGTGTCGATCCTGTATCAGGAGCCGGTACTTCCGGGCAACGTCCCCATAACTCGACTGACTTTTCGGGAGGCTTCATCACCAGGCATAACGAGGGATCCACGTTTGGGTTTGTGGTTCTAGTATATTTGCTCTTCCCGTTTTATTCTGATGAATCCTACAAACGTAGATCATCGGCTGGAACTCTCTCGAGGGAGAGAAGCACGCCTATAACGTCCCCTGGTATCAACAGTCCTCGTTTTGGTACGGAGATGACTATGGAATCACAGTACTATGAAAATTCTAGCTCTTGGCTTACACGGTGATTCTGTGAAAGGAAATTTATTAGCAATGCTGACATCTAGAAAGCTTGATATCTATTATGACTTCTCTCTGCGCTTTTGAGCCTATTATGTCTGGCTCTACCACCGTTAATGATCGGTAGATATTTTGGAATGGCCCGAAATATAATATAAAAATTTAATCACAGTGCCTTGCAAAAATCGGCTTTTGCGTGCGCATAGCCTTTGAGTGAAGAAACAATGGGAATGCCTGCAGTTAATCAATCAGTCACTTGTCAAATAATGCCAGAACAAAGATTGACAATAACTGCCTCAAGGTTGATTACGGGAGGCTATGCTCAGCGGTCCGGGTAGCCCCTCATGATTTCGTTGCGGCCATTTGCGGTAGAGGAAGTTTGTCTCAACTGGAAGGCGATGTAAGCGATCGCGTGCAGTAATTGAACATGAAGCTCCCGCAATGGATGGTTAAGCATGTCGGTGCCTGTCGATGCCAGCAGATGAAGGGAGAGCGGACAGTCCTGCCCGCCTTGGATACTTCAGACATGTTTCGGAGCCTAATAGCGGTTGGTGAGTAAGCAGGTATAATCAGTTGCGGTGCAAGAAGTCAAATTCCATACCCGTCTCCAGTCCGAAGTAGGCTTGCTGAATCCTTGACGGAATATAGCTAAATCTTTGGTAGATCCTAACCACGCAGTTGGACAGCCGGGACCATTATAACCACAAAGGGGATGCTCGCAGCAGAATGCTTGCTATGCGGAAGTTGGGGACGCGTGTCGCTACGCGCGTTACTAATAGCCTAACATGCCACGTGGTCCTCGGAACATATCGTCAAGCCGACGGCACTAAATAGCTGTAATGCTAAACTTTATCATGATGTAAGTCATTTCCCCAGCAACAATTTGAATCAATTCGACCCACTTAAACCCGTTTTTTCCCTTTGGATATTTGCCCGCTTTGCATAGTTGCTCGCGTACCAGCTTAAATGACATTCGAACATAGGTGAAATGATGTTGATCAACTTCACAAAGCTGGCTGCCATTGCGCGATTAAGTTAGATTGTTCGCTTACTAGTACTGTAATGATGAATCACGCTCTTTAAGAATGAAACCATATGCCAATTATTCCCCCCCTTCTCCTTTTCATCACCATATGCATTTGATTGCCTCTGCAGTGCTCATTCTTGCAGGCCTTGCTACTTGTCTTGCTGGAGTGACTTCTGACCCGTCCAGTGCAAGCGGCAAAACTTTTGATTATATTGTAGTACGTGTTCTTCGTCTATTTCTCCGATTATGCGGGATAAGCCCAATTACAAGCCTAGGTCGGCGCTGGGTTGACGGGAATCACTGTTGCGGCCAGGCTCTCAGAGAACACTAGCATCACCGTCCTGCTGATTGAGGCTGGGAATGATGATCGCAACGATTCACGCGTATACGATCTTTATTCGTATGGAGATGCATTCGGGACCTCGCTTGATTGGGCCTGGCCAACTGACGCGGGCAAAACGATTCGAGGGTGAGCGACCATGCTTATATCACCTGAAATCACGAGCTTAAAGCAAGCCATATCAGCGGCAAGACACTTGGAGGAAGCTCATCTATTAACGGTGGGCATTGGACACGGGGTATGAAGGCTCAATATGACGTGAGTCGATGCATCGCGTATGAAACACAAGACAGGGCCGTGTTTTGAATCGAAGACTCCACTAGGCATGGTCTAGTTTACTGGAGACCTCAGAAGCAAGTGTTGGCTGGAATTGGCAGAACCTTTTTGGATACATGAAAAAGGTCTGTCCTTTCGCGAACGTCTATCCCATATAATGAATATTTGTCTAGGCAGAAACATTTTCTGCTCCCAATGCCGGACAGATTGCGAAAGGTGCCAATTACATTGCTTCATATCACGGAACCTCAGGGCCCGTCCAAGTGACCTACCCGGACCTTATGTATGGTGGTCCCCAACAACCGTCTTTTGTGAACTCAACTGTCAACCTCATGGGAATAAACCACTCCAAGGACCTTAATGGGGGGACACCCAATTGCGTATCTATCACTCCTTTGGTATGTCCTCAAATTTTGTTTCACATTACGATGGCATAACGTTGGTGTTCTGCGAAGATTATGAACTGGCATGACTCGGATCACCGGTCTTCGTCTGCTGCAGCTTACTTGACTCCTGTTGAGAAGACTCGGACCAACTGGTTGACTTTAACCGGTCACATGGTAGGGCACTGTATTTCATTACAATGGAAGAAACTTAAGGTAGTTACAGGTCACTAACGTAACCTGGAAAGATTCCGCCAACCTCCCACTTGTCGCTTCTGGTGTAGTATTTGCACCTTCGGGCGGTGGTTCCTCACGGTATGTCGCAAGTGCCAGGCGCGAGGTCATTCTTGCAGCCGGAGCTATCCAAACACCTGCTCTACTGCAACTTTCTGGCATTGGAGATGCGAGCGTTCTTGGTCCCATCGGTATCACGACTCGCATTGACCTCAAGACTGTGGGCAGAAATCTTCAAGAACAGGTTCGTATTTTAACCTCTTGCCTTCGTCGTGAGCCATAGTCATGTTTTTGCAGACCATGAACTCACTTGGGGCGGGTGGGAATTTCAACAAAAATGGCCGTGGTCCCTCCGACGCAATTGCATTTCCGAACATACGTCAAGTCTTTGGTGCTCAAGCGGACAGTCAGATCGCATATATCCAATCGTCTCTTTCGTCCTGGGCGGCGTCTCAGGCTAAGAATGCACTATCGGCCAGTGCATTGCAGGATATTTTTAGCGTTCAAGCAAGTCTGATTGTCAACGATAGCGGTAAGTGTTGGATCTCTGCAAGCAATAAATTATCTCAAGGTCATTTCTACTAAGCACCCATCGTGGAGCTCTTTTATGACACGGGGTATCCCGAGTAAGTTCAAGTTTTCAAGGCATAATTTTGAATCAGTTATGTAAATTTACGTTACTTTAGTGACATCGGTATCGACATGTGGCAGCTTCTCCCATTCAGCCGGGGCAACGTTACCATCACCGTGCGCATTTCTGATTCCTTTACACGCAAGTCGCCAGCTTACGACTTGTCACGACTTGTTTACAGACAAGTAACCCGTTCAAAAAACCGAAAGTCTCCGTGAATTTCTTCAGCGTGGCATGGGATCTGACCGTACAAATTGCTGGCGCCCGCTTATCTAGGGAGATCTTCAACACCTCACCAACTAAGTATGTAACTTCACTTACTAGATATAACCGTTTCATTCACCCCCTCTTGTAGGAAACTGTCCACAGGCGAGACTATACCAGGCTTGTCCAAGGTGCCCAACAATGGTCAAAATGGCACCGATGCCGATTGGAAGAAATGGATCACGGCGCCAAGTCCAAATGGGTTTTCGGCTGTCTCGCACCCCATCGGCACAGCTGCAATGATGAAGCGAAGTCTCGGCGGTAAATCCCTCCGTTATTTTAAAGTTTTGCTTATGTGTCTGATTAATTTATTCTACAGGTGTGGTTGATGCACATTTGTTGGTTTACGACACTACAAACCTTCGAGTTGTAGATGCGTCGATCCTCCCTTTGCAAATCAGTGCCCATTTGCAAAGCACGCTCTACGGAGTTGCAGAGAAAGCTGCAGATCTGATCAAAGCTGCGCAGTAAACGCAATTGGGACCATTTCGGAGAGGTCTTGCATATAGCCTTCTGGCATCTTTCACTCACGTACTGACACACTCTTTGGGACTTTCTAATACATAATATACCTGCACTAATATTTGCTGCAGAGTCGAGGCTTCTCGCCCTGCACTTTCTAAAGTGGAGCATTAAGATGGAGATCCTTTGGGTTCGACCGACAAGTTGAATCACTTAACCAGTATCTCATGAGTACGTACACCAAGCCCCCACGTAACTTCCATCTCACACAACTCCCACCAATCTAACATAAAGAATCGAGAAAATTATACCTAACGAGAACCCGGCGAGCAACATGATATTATCGGTGTTCTGTCGAGATTGCGTCGCAACTGAAGCTCTATATGGTTTCCTTTCCTCAACCTCATCGAAGATACTTTGGGGAGTGACGTTTGCTGTATGAGCAACAGACAGCCCTTCAAGCCCGTCAATACTCTTCAGATTCTTGAGAGCCCAATAGGCCTTTAGTCCATCGTCAGAACGATGTTCGGCTTCAACCTTTCTATCCGCGTCTTCTTTCTTGTCGAAATAGTGCAGCAGCTGCGTGCGGTGAGACTGGAAAGCATAGAGGGGTACGGCATAACCACATGACTGTCGAACCTTGTTGGAACACGAATGAAAGCGAAATGTGATTATGCTCACAGTGCCAACTTTATGCACGTCCACCACAATCACACCACGAGAACCTGGCTTGCGATCCACAATGGGTATGAGTGCGTCGTACTCGGGTGTGCCAAATTCATGTACAGTTCCTTCGCAGAATCAAGGTCATTACAACGGTTGTTGCAACTATAATGCAGGCAACTTACCAGTGCCAAACAATCTGCAGATTCTAGGGGGTCCTTGAAATGCACTGAACATGATAGTGATTCTACCATTTTCCCGCAAGTGTGAAATAGTCTCGATGCCTTGGACGCTGCGTCAAAGGCCGGCTCCTCGATGCAGAGCAGACCAAGGACTTACCACTTCCAGTCAGGTCCTGATACCAAACTTTATTGGCATTGACGATATGAAAGGACCCCCGCACGCCCTTGGGCGATATGTTGACATGACCATCAGGACTGAGGGGACAAGAGCCGACCCAAAAGAGCTCTTGCTCCTCTATCCAACTTACAAGAAATTCGGGAATTTCGTCAAAGAACTTGCCCATGGCGTTCCTTTAGAGTGGCAGCAGAAATGATACTTAAGAAAGGAGGATTACAGACGGCCGAGTGTTAACTTGAGTCAATCGGACAATGATCCGATAATCCAGAGCCTGGCACGAGATCTTGTCAAAAATCTACAGCCAATTGTGTCAGCCATAACCCGACTGCTTTTACATGACCAAGAGTTTGTCTGAAAGGTGGTTTCGCCATCATCTTGAATCAAGACGGCAAGTCCGATCACCCATTTGGCTTTTGTTTTGTGATTCAATTATGTAAACAATAACTCTCCCACTACTACTCGGAACCTTGATAGCTTAGGGCTGGTATTCAACCAGCGGATGGGGCTAGTGACTTAAGGGAAAACCGCGTGATTTGTACTCTTGTAAGTGTGGGTGTCGCATTTGGTTTCGCCGGTACTCACAAGATGAAGGGCAGTTTTACCAATGTTATCACAGCGTAGAATGCGGCGTATGCTGCTTGTTCCATGCGTTTTGTGCCTTACCTTGTACACTGTGCAGTCTTTTTTCAATGGGGTTACCTTGGTTCGACCTTGGCAGACACATATCTTAACCACGGCTACCGTAACCATCTTGGAGCAAGAGACAGCAACACAACACATCAATGTTCAGCAAGAAGTCGAAGAACCTCTTCAACCACACATGTTTCGCTCGGATGGCTTGTTAGAGGTCAACCCGAATGGTCGGCACCCGATGTACGACTTGATCGAACGCGCAGAGGCCGAATGGGCTGAAAAGCTGAAAAGGCAGAGTAAAAGTTTAGATGAAGCTGTTTCAGAGTATGAGCGCAGGTACCACAGGGCGCCTCCGAAAGGGTTCGATGATTGGTGCGGTCTTATCGTTATTAGCAAATTCAGCACATACTCTTATGCACAACAGTAAACAGGTGGTTCTATTGTGAATACCACAGCGTCCAATTACCCGACGAGTACGATCAGTTACATAACGACCTAGAGCCATTCTGGGGAGTGGATCCGGTGGATCTAAACAGGCTGCAAGCCGAGCATGAATCTCTGAAGGATTCGTATACCATCGGCAAGACAGAGGACTCAGAGACTATTGCCCTTCTTGCGGTGGCCCGCCGAGAGGCCAGCCCTAATTCTCTCCCAAAGGACTATCTTGTCCAGCCGCGGGGAACCATGGATTTGCTGCAAGATGTCTCAAAATTCATCCCGCCCTTTCGTGCTGTGTTTTCGTCGCACGACAACCCTAACTTATTTACGGACTGGGAGCTCAAGACACAAGCTCTGCAAGCGGCAGCTGCTGGAAAATGCACGTTTATTGTACCCTTCTGTCTAATCCAATGCTGATGTATCGTCGCAGACATCGATATCAAGCAACCGCCACCCTTGAAGCATCTTGGCTGGCCATCCGCTTGCGCTCCGGAATCACCTCTCCGCCGTACCTCCTTCAATTACGATGTCCCTCCTTCTCCTCCCACCAAAAAGACGTTTATCTACGATCATCTAAAAGCCATGGACCCCTGCAATCACCCATCACTCCTTCTTCACCACGGCCAATTTCTCTCCCAAAGCCAAGGTCCCATGCCTAAACAGGTCATGATACCGCAGTTCTCTCACTGCTCTACCAGCATGCACCATGATATCCTGGCTGCTATACGGTTGGACTGGGTGGATGATATCCCGAGTGATGCAAAGCCAGACTTCCAGGACAAACTCGACAAGCGACTGTCATGGCGAGGAACCACCACAGGCATATGGGATGCCGAACATACACGCTGGAGAAACCAGCATAGGATAAGCCTTGTTCAATGGGCAAACGAGCACAATGGGACCGTCTCTGTGTTACGGTCAACAAAATCGAGACGTGAGAGTGTGGGTGAGGGAAACCCGGTTTCGAAGGCAAGGCTCAACGCTGTGATGCTGGACGTCGCATTTACTAGCGAGCCGCGTTCATGTGCGAAGGCCGGATGTAAGGTTATAGAAGAAGAGTTGCAGTTCCGAGACTGGCAGAATAGTACAACGGCCGGCGCGTACAAGTATGTGCTGGATGTGAGTACGCACTTCATACTTCCTGCATCGGCGCTGATAAAAAAATGTAAGGTCGACGGAAACGGGTGGTCCAGTCGCTTTAAGCGATTGATGTTGTCCAACTCGCTGGTGTTCAAGTCCACTATTTATCCGGGGTGGTACCAGGACCGAATACAAGAGTATCTCCACTACATTCCCGTCCAGTTAGACTTGTCTGACCTTTACGACTCGCTCACTTTCTTCCGAGGTGACCTGTATGGCGAGGGCGCACATGAGGAACTAGCGGCTAAAATCGCCCACGCTGGCCGAAAATGGAGTAAGGAATTCTGGCGTCGAGAGGACATGACTGCGTACATGTTTAGGTGAGCCACTTACTACCGTTTTGTGGCGCCCTTACCGACTTCATGGCAGATTGTTCCTAGAGTATGCCCGTGTGATGAGCTTAGACAGGGAAGCGATGTCATACAAGGAACGAGACTCTTCATTTTAGGTGTGGTACTGCATCGACTTATTTAGTGGCCCAGTGATGTTGTGTCCTCTCGATCGCAGGCGCATGTATTTAAGGGTAGTGTTTACCACGACATTGTTGCCTGATATTTGGTCTTTGCGACGGACTAAGTAAGGACATAGTAAGCGCCCGTTCGACCTAGAAGCGACTTTACTTTCTATACTTTATGTACTCTGGCATTCGTCTTGCCCAGGTAATTCTTGAGGTCCAGAGTTTGGTGTCCTTCGGCGGATACCTGCTTAGGTCCTAGAAGTATGTCCGATCACGAAATATGGCAAGACTCTGCAACCTCTGCTGAAGATTGGGGTGACGATGGAGATGACGGAGAGTGGCCAGTCAACGGCATAATCGGGGAGGAAGTCAATACTGCCGGTGAAATCAAGTAAGTACATGCCAGTGGTTGACTTATCCCTTCCGGAACGTTGTCGATTAAATAGCCCTTGGGAAGATACGAAGTGGCGTGGAGCACTTGGAAACGGTCTGATGGATCGAACACCACATGGATGCCAGATCTCTCTGACCGCCCGGACCTTGTCAAATCTTGGAAAAGGAGGCAAAACCAAAGGCGTCGGGAGCTTGCGGAGGAGAGCTTGGACATCGAAGTTCTGCATACCATCGACATACACAACGCGAATACCGTGAGAAGAGCTCAGGTACTCCTCGACAAGACTCGCAGGAGGAAAGGACGGATGGTAGGGTACAAACAGTGGGATCTGGAATTGGAGAAAAACTTAGACCGGCTCAATCGGGAGATGGTTGTAGGTACCGAGAGTTGGTCGCGCAGCCTTCGAGGAAACTCTTCTCGCACAAATGAAATCCCTCTCCCGAAGGCGCCCTCAGTAGCACCGTCGGTGATATCCATTTCTGAGTCGTCTTCCTCCTCTGGCAGCAGAGATGTATCTCGTTCGCGGGCGTCCCACTCCTCCAGCTCTGGATCGGCTACTCTATCCTCAGCTCCCATGGCCAGTAATCCCACAAAATTCCGGCAATCACTGAGCCCTCAATCTCCCGTAATTGAACCACGACCTTCACGGCCCCTTCCGCGTAGGGTGACGTCACTTGCGCCAGCGAAGCCAAAGCCATCTCGGTTAGTTGAATATTCTGTCTTGGCTGCATCGTGCTAAATTTTTGCGACAAAGTCGTGAGGCACTTCAGACAGCATGGAATATTGCGGCAAGAAAGGCTGCAGCTGCTGCAATTTTCGTCGTCAACGATATTGATGAGGAGGAAGTACCTCCTATGGTTCAAGACTTCGAATACTGTGAAGATATTTATATCTAGTATGTTTACCCATTCTTAGCCGAGACAATATATTAATAATGCAGTTCCCGAGATATCCCGGTACCAAATATTGAGTATCTATTGGCATGCGAGTGTGCAGAATGCGTGTCTGCTGTCTCCTGTAGCTGTCAGTTATCATCTGATAGAGACGACCTGCCCGAGTCATTTGCTTATGTTAACGTATGCTAACACTTTGTCTTGCTGTTAGTCTCTCATCTGTCTTTGCCAGGGTCTGTTTACGTTTGAGCTGCCACAAGGTGCAGAAGTTATAGAATGTAACAAGGTATGGCGTTAACATTTAGATTTGTTCTTACCCCTTACGCAAAAACAGCGTTGTTCCTGTGGTGCTACATGTCCGAATCGCGTCGCCCAACAACCTCGACAATTTCCCGTCGAGATTTTCAAGACGGAAAGCTGTGGATGGGGTGCCCGTGCTACGGTTGCACTTGAAAGAGGTCAGGTATTAGGCATATATACTGGGTATGTGACGTGATACCTTACTGAACCGCCGCTAACATCCTGTCAGAAAGCTAATGTGGGTTGGATCTTCTTCACATGTTTGCCTCTGATTTTATGCCATTTTAGACAGCGAGCAGCAGCAGAAACTCTACCTGAGGAACACAAAGGCTACGTCTTTGACCTCGATTCAAGAGAAGGGGATGACGATGACAGTATGGAAGGTAAATACTCCGTTGATTCTTACGAGTGCGGCAAGTGGTCTTTTTTTATTAAAAAATGCAGGATTTGCCTAATTGAATACTTTACAGGTAACTGGACACGCTTTGTCAAGTAAGTTTTTACATCCATCGTCATGCATAAGTCTAACTCTATACTTCTAGTCATGCATGCAATCCGAACACCCGCGTTTATCCTGTGTTATACGACACGATACCCCAGGCAAGTCACGTAGCCTTCGCTATAATACTTGCTAGGAGCATAAGCTTAATCGCATACCAGATGAATCAGCCCTATCTTGCATTCGTCGCAACCCAAGACATACCAGCTCGGATGGAGTTTACCTTGAGCTACAACCCTGCTGCTTCGGCTGTGCGGGCCGGGGGGGACGGTAAAGGGAAGCTCAAAGTCCCTGAAGGCGCACTGTCTTGTCACTGCTCCTCCACATCATGCCTTGGATGGCGATAATGAAGAGCGGCGTCAAAATAAAATTTATTCCAGACGTCTCCACACCCGACTTCTATCCCGGATCGATGACAAAATTACGACAATCCCCCCTTCAAATGTCAAGTAGCTATTTACTCATATATTCGAGGATTTCCGATCGCTTTTGAGTTTTGTGCGCTTTGCACCGAGGCCGAGGATTTGGATCTAGATTACTTATGGATTGCGGGCAACATTCGTCAGGACTCGTGATCTTTACGCAAGCGCTTGATCAGCGGGATGCCAATGGCCTTCGACGTCCATGCCACATGTCGTCGTACTTATGACTTCTCGCCCGGCTTGTTTGATAAACTTGTAGGGCATCAACACACATCAACGCTCAGTTTATCAGGTCGATTGATTACACGCACGTGAACTGCCGACCGGAGAGTTCTATCTCGCAAAGATCGTTGACGACCAACGTTTGAAGTACATGATGACGATAACTCGGAGATCACGCATCAGATGAATCCCAATTCAGGGGCTCCGGCAAGTCTCGTCCGATCATATAGGCTAGGTAGGTAGATTTATTCCGGGTATTGGGAACTTCGGTTAAGTGCGCAATCAGTTACCGAGGATTCGACTATGTATAAAGACCATGAACCCCTGGAATCAGTATCAGCGCACCGTGATGACAACACCGATCCCGCAACCCCCTACCATTCCCTTCCTAGGGAATGTCACAGCTATTGACAAGGAATTGCCTCTTCGTTCATTTGCGTTATTGGCGAAGAAATATGGAGAGATATACCAACTCAATATGCTTGGTATGACTGCCAGCCACTCGATGACGATCTGTTCGAAGGTTTCTCATCTCAACCTTCCGCAGGAAACCCAACCATATTCATGACTACATACGCTCTCGTTAACGAGGTGTCAGACGAGAAACGATTCAAGAAAACTATTGGAGCTTCTCTGAATCAAGTTCGAAACCTAGTTGGCGATGGTTTGTTTACTGTGCGCATCGCCGTTTATTATCCTGTCTCAGGTGCCTGATATATGCTTCTAGGCGCATAACGAGGAACCCAATTGGGGTATCGCTCGTAAATCAATGCTCGCCTTATGACGCCGGTGTACCGATAATGATTGTTTTTCAGATCGACTTCTCATGCCCGCTTTTGGTCCTGCAGCAATCCGTGATATGTTCGATGGAATGGCAGATATTGCGAGCCAACTTTTACTCAAGTGGGAAAGGTAAGAGGGTCTCGAGATCAATCCAATCTGTATCATTTTTTTTTTCAAATAGGTTCGGTCCCGAATATGTGATAGATGCTACCAGCGATTATACAAGACTTGCACTTGACACACTTGCTTATTGCTCTATGTCCTACCGGTCAGTCGCTTTGGGACCTTCTAACTAATTGAAATACAACTAAATCATTTCAATACCAAAAACAGCTTGAATTCATTTTATACGGTTAGTTTTTTACTGCCTGGTAGATGCCAAACGATTCTATTCCATCCAATTTCATTATGGTCCCCGTGCCTTATAGGAAACTCAACCACAATTCGGACAAGCGATGACCAACTTTCTCAAGGAATCCTTCGTCCGATCCAACCGACCAGCTGTTATCAAAGCTCTCATGATTGGTGCAACGGCGAAATACGAAGAGGACATAAAGTACATGACAGATATAGCCAACAAAAGTGCGCTTTTCTGAAGCTAATGTCTGTTTTATTCTGAATTGCGTGTACAGTTGTAGCCGATCGCAAAGCTCATCCTATTGACAAGAAAGATTTGCTAACCAAGATGTTGAACGGGAGGGATTCAAAGACTGGGCAAGGATTGTCAGATGACAGTATCACCAAGAACGCAAGTTGATGCTTCTCCCTTTCGAAACCCTTGACTGATGTGGTTTTGTGACCAAAGCTTATCACTTTCATGATTGCAGGTTCGCCTGATTTCCTATCTGTGCAGATACTGATGTCTGATGATTGCTATTTCATGTCTGTAGGTCATGAGACATCGTCTGGTCGATACCTTTCAATATTCATGTAAGATCACAACTGACATCTCTTTAACGACAGCAACTCTGAGCTTTTTGACCTACTACCTACTGAAGCATCCTGACGTGATGCGTAAGCTTCGCGACGAAATCGAGGAGGTGATTGGAACAGAGCAGCCACAGTATGAGCACCTCGGCAAGCTCCCTTATTTGACTGGTGAAATCGTTAACCCTTCAAAATCACATGATGTTGATAAAGCATTTTAGCTGTACTGCGCGAGACTCTACGCCTTCAACCACCAGCTACATCTCGAGGAGTTACCGCCTTGGAAGACACGGTAGTTGGTGGGGGTAAATACGCAATTAAGGCCGGCGTACCTCTTGTGGTTTTGAGTTGGGTTGCTCTGAAAGATCCTAGTGTCTGGGGTGAAGATGCCGAAGATTTCAAGCCCGAACGGATGTTAAATGGAAAATTCGAGGCACTTCCGGTATGATGCTTACTTGAGGTGCCATTTCCGTTGCCAGCTCTGAACAACATCTCTAGCCCAATGCGTGGCAGCCTTTTGGTTACGGTATGAGAGCATGTATTGTGAGCTTCAAAGTAGCACCGGAAAGTATCGGATGCTGACTCGTCTGCAGGGCCGCCCGTTTGCATGGCAGGAAATACTGCTTGCCATCGCTTCAATAGTCCAGAAATTTGACCTTTCGCTTGTTGATCCATCATATACACTGGAACTCAAACAGGCGCTTACAATCAAGCCAAAAGGCTTGATGATTCGAGCCGCACTGCGTACTACTCCTTGTCGCTTATCCGCTGCGCCGTCATCGTCTCTCAAAGTCGGAGACATTAAAACCCACCAGCCTGCTTCACACCAACATACGGGAGCAGCTGACGGAACTACGCCTCTTTATATCCTCTATGGCTCTAACACAGGTACCTCAGAGGCCTTTGCACAAAGGATTGCCAGTGATGCTCCAGTATATGGTCTGAGTCTTAAAAAATCTTCGCCCGCTATCACAAATTGTTTACACATGGATATGCAGGATTCCTTCCATCTCTTGCTACCTTGGACTCGGCTACAGAGAATGTACCAAAGGATGGGCCTGTGGTCATTGTGACAGCGTCATTTGAAGGTATGAGTGAAATTGTCTGAGCATTTTTAAATCGAGTCAACTGAATTTGTTCTCAGGTGAACCCGCCGATAATGCGGCGAAATTTGTGGACTGGCTGAGAATCGTTAAAGGCAATGGATTTGCCGGAGTTTGCTACGCTGTCTTCGGCCTAGGCCATCATGACTGGGTGCAGACGTACCAGCGTATTCCGACGCTCTGCGATAATCTGCTTGAACAACACGGTGGAAAACGACTTCTTGATCGTGGTGAAGGCGATGCAGGCGCAAGTAATTTCTTCGAAATGTTCGACAACTTCGAAGCCAAACTTTGGGAGGTGTTGTCAAAGGTCCAATGATGTTCTCATACTGATTCGCAATCACTCAATTTTTCTGCCTAGGAGTTTAATACTTCGAAAAAAGAGTCAATAAGCACCGGATTTACAGTGCAAACTGTTGATCCTGGAACTGCCAGGGCCGCTGTTCTACGTCATCCTGACGCAGCCCTCGGTCGCGTCGTGGAAAATCGGATTCTGACCAAATCGGGGGTGCCAGTGAAACGTCACATCGGTAAATGCTCTAGCAATCAAAACATGTATTTAAACACTGACTCTGGGCCGTAGATTTCGAGCTTCCTGAAGAGACAACTGCAAGGGCAGGAGATTATCTTGCTATGTCCGTATCTCTACTATCATGTCTACGCTTGACCACTCAAATGCTCTCAACAGCCTCCCTCATAATCCTTCTCGTGATGTTCATCGGGCTTTGGCCCATTTTGAACTTTCAAGGGAACAGCAGGTGATTTGATCGCTCAATCGCAGCATTCTTTAGCTTACAGTACACGTTCAGGTCGTTTTATCATCCGTCAGTCCGACCTCCCTTCCAGTGAACAAACCCGTCGGTTTGGCAGATATTCTTGGCGGCTATGTTGAGCTATCTCAGCCGGCCACAACCCGAGATCTTCGTGGCTTGATTGATGCGTCGACTACGGACTCTACGCGCACGATTTTAGAAGGTTTAATATCTGCATACGCCGAGAAAGTTCTGGCCAAACGACTAAGCGTCCTGGATATCCTTGAAGCCTACAAAGACATCAAGCTATCATTGACAACACTCCTCCAGATGCTCCCCGCAATGCGTGTCAGACAGTATTCGATCTCCTCTTCGCCTCTCTGGAATCCTCAGCGCGTAACCCTCACGGTCAGTGTCATCGACGGACCAGCCATCTCCGGTCGCAGTGATGAATTTCTGGGAGTTGCATCAAATTATCTTGCTAATCTCAGAGCCGGAGACAAAGTGCAGATGGCAGTTCGGCCATCTGGTTCAGCATTTCATCCTCCTGCAGACCCTTCAGTTCCTCTCGTGCTGTTCTGTGCGGGTTCGGGACTAGCACCGATGAGAGGGTTTATCCAGGAGCGGGCTGCTCAAAAACAATCTGGCCGCGAAGTCGGCAAAACATTGCTCTTTTTTGGTTGCCGATCACCGGACCAGGATTTCCTCTATTCTGACAGTGACCTTGCTGAGTGGACGAAGCTGGGTGTCGTCGATATTAGGCCCGCATTTTCTCGCTCGCCGAATGACTCGAAGGGCTGCCAATACGTCCAAGAGTCAGTGAGCTCCTTTTCAACGTGTCGTGCTCGTTATTGATGATCTATGTGTTTTCGCAGCCGCATTTGGCATGATAGAGAGGAAATTTCGAAAGCGTACGACGAGAACGCCAAGGTAGGTCGCTTGCATTTCTGGTTGCACTTACTGGTTAAACGGCTTTTCAGTTCTTCTCCTGTGGCTCTGGCAAAATTGCCAGTGGAATCAAGACCAAACTAATTGAGATCATCGAGCGTAAATTGAACGTCGACCACGCGGAGGCTACAGCTAGATTTGAGAAAGTCAGCAAAGACAGGTATGCGACCGATATTTTTGATTGATTGTGTGCTGTAAGCGTGAGGGAGTGCAAGTGCTTTGACATGTACATGTATGGTGGCCTAAAACCTTATAAATCCAATTCTCATGCTGAAATCAACATAAGAAAATAAAATGACTTGAAAACATACTCGCCCATGGCGTAACAAATTTCCGGATGGAATTCGTCTTCGCTAAAATACGGTGAGTACTACGAGGAAGGAGCGCACAAACACGAAATTGTACGACGGTGAATAAACGAGGGTCAATACAGTGAACACTACCAAATATAATTACCGTAATCATAGGCTGGTAATGGTATTATGGGTCGTTGCGAAGTTACATTGGGGTATAAGTCCAATAGGGAAAAACAGCCGCACCCTACAACACCCCATGAACAATACTCGGAAGTTAGGGATTAAGAACATACTACGTTTATTTCGTAGCCCATTACTTCCCGGCTTTACTTTCCCATCCAACGATCGCATCCGAATGTCTTAAGTATATTGCCGCTTGATTTTTTCCGGTTCCAATGCCCGGATCTGACCACCGAGGTAGGGTATCAAGCCCTTAAGGTAGGCATGTAGAATCCCCATATATCGTCAATGAAGTTACAGCAACTGTGATACTTATCTAACTTCCCATGCACGACGAGACCACCCTGCATCAACCTTACAAATCGTTCATCCTTCCTCAGCGAGCTCTTCATCGGCACTCCTGTGGAATGTGTGCTGAAAGACGTGATTCCATAGTGACAAGTCATACGAGGAAGGATCGATGCGGTTATGGCGTTGGCAGCTCCAAGTGAAGATTGTGTTATGCGCAGAATCGTCTCCATCAGAGTGATCACTGATATACTCTACTCGATGCTGTCTCGGCTGGATTCCCAGTGCAGGAGCGATGGCCGCAAGATTCATACTGACGAATTGGGTGCGAGATTCGGGTCCTAGGAGGGGAAAGCCCAGCTTCATCAAGTGTACGTCGAGAGTTGTTCGCGGATATGACGGGTCGAGAATATCAACAGCCTAACCTCATTATCCAGAATCGTGTGGAATTCGTTCATTTCAGTGGTGGTGCACGTGTTGGAGGGTGGCCGTATGTTGGTACATAGGGACAATGGAAAGATAATGCGCATTGCAATCTTCAATGGCTGGTCGTATGCTAGTGCCACGTGCTCGACCAGTTCACGTGACCTCGTTTTCTTGAGACTTGGTACGAGCAAAAGTTGCAGAAGTGAGGGAGCCTCTAGGATAATTAGTAGGCTATCGAAGTAACACCATACGAAGACGATGTCCGTACTGATATGTATGACTAGTCCCAGTAGTCATATGAATCTATGATGCGCCGTACTCGAGCAACAGGCGCTCAACTCGCTTGTGCCCCTCTCTCCTTGCAGTTATCAGCGCGGTTTCCCATCTAATTTTTCCAGGATGATTGACGTCTGCGCCCTTCTCGAGCAATAGTCGAACAATCTCGTGGTTCCCATTTCGTGAAGCACACACCAGCGCGGTGTCTATATCTTTTCCAGCAGCATTGATGTTGGCGCCTTTCTTGAGTAGCAGTCGGACAATCTGATTGTGCCAATTGTTTGAAGCACACACCAGCGCGGTGTCCCCATCCTGCCCAGCAGCTTCGACGTCGGCGCCTTTCTCAAGCAGTATCCGAACAATCTGCTCGTGCCCATTTCGAGAAGCACACACCAGCGCAGTGTCCTTATCTGATCTGCCAGCATTGATGTCTGCGCCCTTCTCGAGCAATAGTCGAACAATCTGGTGGTCCCCATTTTGTGTAGCACACAACGCGGTATCCATAGATTTTCCGGTAGCATTGACGTCGGCGCCTTTCTCGAGCAGTAGCTGAACAATCGGCTCATGCCCATTTCGCGAAGCACACACCAGCGCGGTGTCATCATATTTTCCGGCGGGATTGATGTAGGCGCCGTTCTCGAGAAGTAGGCGAACAATCTGCTCGTGCCCATTTTGAGAAGCATACACCAGCGCGGAGTCCATTCCAGCAGCATTGACGTCGGCGCCGTTCTCGAGCAGCAGCCGGACAATTTGCTCATGCTCATTTCGCGAAGCACACTCCAGTGCCGAGTCAGAGTTCCAAGCCCAAATTCCTCCACGAGCATTGACGTCAGCGCCCTTCTCGAGCAGCAGCCAAACAGTCTGCTCATGCCCATTTCGCGAAGCACACACCAGTGCCGAGTCGTAATCATCTTCTCCATGAGCATTGACGTCGGCGCCTTTCTCGAGCAGTAGCCGAACAACCTGCTCATGCCCATTTCGCGAAGCACACACCAGTGCCAAGCCAGAACCATCTCCACGAGCATTGGGGTCGGCGCCTGTCTCGAGCAGCAGCCGGACAATCTGCTCATGCCCGTTTCTCGAAGCGCATATCAGCACGGTGTCAGAAAGATCTCCACGAGCATTGGCGTCGGCACCGTTCTGAAGAAGCAGACGGACAACCTGCTCGTGCCCTTGGCCTACTACCACCCACAAGGCCCAGTTAAGTGATTTTCTGTCGAGCCATACCGCCTTCCTTTGATCGTTGAGTATCTCACACACTTTCGAGTGGTCTTCCTTCTCTACAGCAGTGATTAGGCTTTTTTTGGGACGGCTGACGCGAGCAATTAGAGCAGCGACTCGTGGGATGTGTGGTTTTGGCGCTGTGACATGTCGGAGTAAAGGATCGGGTGATATAGTTCCTATCATGCTCTTGCTTGATAATGCCATCCTTGGAGAAGACATTGCAACCTGCCGAACTGAAGCCTCTGGTTTTGCTTTGGGCTCGAGCTGCATGTTCTCGAGACGTGCTTTGCACAACTGTAGTGAAGAATCCGAACTATTGAGAACCATATTAGTTGGTGATGAAATTAAATTACCTCTCAATACATCGTTTGACGAATGCTCATGTGGCTCATTAATTGAGGAGTCATCCGATGATCGTTCATCGAATGCTCCACTGCTAACTGCGTTCAAAAACCACTCGAAAATGAAGTCTTTGTTGGCGTTGAATGCAGCAACGGTTATCCCAATATCCTCTAGTTCCCTTTGAATGGTATGCCAGAATTCCCTGTCGTTCGTGCAGAAGGAGTCCACTGTTTGAGTGGAGATCACCGAGCCTTCTCGTTTGCCTTCCCTAAACTCTTGCAGAAAGTCATTGAGTTTCGTAAGGACATTGGCTTGAGACACGCTAGGGGATTGGCTATCAGTATGGGATCGACTAGGAACTCACGCACATACCTTATCCAGACCGTAAGTAGCCCAGTGTTCGAAATCAGTCGGGCTCTTAGCTCCGCAATATCTTCAGAGCCCCATCTCAAGCGATCCCAAGTTCGCTTGCTCTGTGTCCCCAGACTCTGGTATTTCTTGCAAAGGTTGTCCAGATCTGTCAAGACACGATAACATCCATCTCCAACTGCTTTCAGGCGTTCTTGCTTTTCTGGCGATAGTGGTTGTGCAAATACTGTTTCTTCAGCTTCTTTTAGCACGGCATAGAGAGATAAGACCTCCGAGGAAATATCTTGAAATGTTTCGGGAGCCTCTTTGCAAGACTTGTAGACTCTCCAGGCAAGAGTTCCAAGAGCAATAAAATCGCCAACACTATAGCCAAAACTCATGGGTGTGGCCAGGCGTCGTCGAGATCGAACGGGCCTGGTGAAGTTATTACTGCTGAAGAGCTCAGCTTCAAGACTCGAGCGTAGTCGACAGAGAAAGGCGTTTGAACGCTGACAGCGCTACCACCGTACATGACCATTCACTGCTGGTACAGCATCTATTTCTCCATACGGTCAAGTTGAAAGGCGCTCGGAACATTCCGGAAATAGTAAAAGTTCATGTTACCATCCGACAAGCAGGCTTTCCGACAAATACTCGCTTCTTCCAAGAGTATTATCATCCTTTCAGGAGCCGGACTCTCAGCAGCTTCGGGTACGTCTCTCGCTCTGACCTGAGTGCTACGTGTCTCTAATTTGCAATGTCAACCAAAGGCATACCGACCTATCGTGATCCCAATGACAGTGACGCATTGTGGAGTAAGAACGTGAGTTGAAAGCTGGGATCATTGCCAAGAAATTTTCTCAATATTCAACAGGATGCGATGGCTTATGCTACGCCTCAGGCCTTTCAAAAAGACCCAAGCAGCGTTTGGCAATTCTATCATCGCAGACGCGCTCTGTAAGTCACACCATCCCGAATGGCAGTTAGTTTGCTAACGCCACGACACACGCACGCCTCAGATGCCTGAATGCCAAACCTAACGATGCGCATCGAGCTCTGGCCACTCTTTCCCTTCCGGCCGTACTTTCGCGCGTAGCTCCCTGCGCCTCCTCGCCCCCGCTGCATGTCGCACAAAACATCGATGCTCTCTCCTTGCGCGTTCTCGAGCCCTTTTCTTCTCAAGACAAAGCAACAGCCGAAAAATGTCTACTGGAGATGCACGGCTCCATATTCGTCACACGTTGCACTTCTTGCCAGCATATCCAACGAACCTACACCCCAGCTCTCTCATCTACCCTTCGAAACATTGAAGATATCAACACCAAGCACGATATTCCCATCAAGGAGCTGCCGCGGTGTGGCGGGGATGCCTGGGCGGGATCAAATCGGTACGGTAATTGTGGTGGCTTGTTAAGGCCGGAAGTGGTGTGGTTTAACGAGGTACCTCCACTTATGGGCGAAATTGCCAGGAAGATGAACTGGTGCGATTTGCTTTTGGTCGTCGGGACATCATCTACTGTAAGCTTTAACACGTCTAGACAATCCACAGTGGCTTCTCAACTGACGTTCGGTGCAGGTATACCCCGCCGCGGGTTTTGCATCACAGGTTAAAGCACGCGGTGGCAAGGTTGCCATGTTCAACGCTGGGCGCGCAAAAGGCGACGAAGAGGCTGACTTTCTCTTTCTGGGAAATTGCGAGGCAACCTTGCCTGACATCCTCGACGTCAAAACAGACATCGCAAACATGTGGCCTCAGGCGTAAATTGGTGTCAATTCATTATTTTCCAAATGCACACCTTCACCAACCATCTAAGGAATATGTATTTCACGCCTTTACCCTATCGTTATATTTCACTTTCACCATCTCGGTTACTGCAACTCTCCATAGTCAAACTATGTAGTCACTATGTTCTATAATGATTAGCTTCCATGAATTTTGGCGCTACATTGTCGCTGTCACTTGAAATCCTCTAGGCCATTCAAACTTCCGTGATGAGCAAGCTCTCAGTTACGTTTCCCTCGTTAACGGTTTATAAATTATTTATCATGGAATTACGATATCAGTTGACGCGTCTGTCACATAGCGTGACAGCTCGCGTCTTCACAAACTTCAACACAAAGCGAATTCGGCTCCGAATTACGTGGGACCTGTCTCTATTGGTTCACGCGTGGGAGGCGCCCAGTGGACAACTTTACGTTCGAGCCACCTTCAAGTTCAGACAGATCCAAGTTTTCCTCTGAGTCCTGACGCAGCGGGTTGTTTTTGACACTCATAAACTTTTTTGAATTTGCAGGCGCATGTCTCACTATGATCAATCTCACATCTTAGAAAAGCTCAACGCTAAGAAAACCAGCTTGCTGGTTTCGGAGTCACACCTCCTACTACAGCTCGCCGAAATCCGTTCAAAATTAACAGAACTGGAGAGCAAGAGGGCAAATATCATGAATACGAAGGCGTGCATTAATTCCCTTCCAGACGATGTATTCCTACACATCGTTAATATCGGCCTAGAATTGGACAGGGATTCAAACGATCCCGACTCCCTTCGTCACGAGCCCTTCCCTGCTTTGGTCTCTCGCGTTTCGCGCAGGTGGCTAATGACGGTCCTCGATGCACCTTTGCTCTGGACGAGAATTAGGTGCAAGCCAAGCCATTACTTTGCTCTAGAGAGGCTTGAAGCCTATCTGATGCGTTCACAACGATGTCCGCTGGACATCACATTCAACATCTCGGACGTCATGGACCATTCGGACCCCACAGTCAGCAAACGAGTCCGCAGGGCTGTTAATATGCTGGTTGGTCACGCTGATCGCTGGAAATCATTCAGCATACTCGCAGGCTCTGCTGCATATCTATCCTACACCCTCAAGGCTCTGCGCCGTATCCGAACACCTCAGCTCGCGCAATTTGCAGTAGAAAGACAATTTAAAAGGGACCTCAGACCATTTCCGTCCGATTTTGGTCTCTTTACTGGAGGCGCACCCGCTTTATCCTGCGTGTGTCTTCATGATTGTAACGTCCTCAGTGACTACCTACCTAATTTGACGCGGATCACGAATCTGCAGCTGTCGTACTTTTCTCCATGGGAGTTGTTTGATGACTGCGATGACCTTCGTCGGATGCTTGGGATGTTACCATCTTTGACCCACCTCTCACTCCCGGACCGTGTTGCTGAAGATATGCATATCTTGGCAGTGCCGATCGAGCTTCCATCCCTCCTTATCCTCGAGATCACCAGCTCCAAACCGCACCCGGACGTTAATTGCATGTATAAACTCTGCATATCCCTTTCGACGCCGTCACTCAACACACTGATATTCAACTTATTGGGTTCGTTTGACATGCTCGAGCTCTTGCGTCTGTCCCGTGAAAAGCCGCTATCCTTGCGATACCCTGCATTGCGTACGCTCGAGATCAGGTGGGGTTTCGTCGTCGAGACCGACGAGCAACGCGACATCATCAAAGATTTCATGCAGGCTTTCTCAAACATCACGCACCTGACTATGTGGTCAAAGGATCATGATGGCCAATTTGACGTGGTTATGAAGCACCTTACAGAGGACGCGGGAAATCCATTTGGGCCGCAGAGCCTCTGGCCCCATCTGAAGAGTATCACAATTCAATCCCCCTTCGCGGCTGATCTTGATGTCGTCAGTGCCATGATTTCAGCCAGAATCGCGGCCAGGCGACCCATCGACACGTTGATTCTGGATCGTGTGGCGTGGCGATGGTATGGATCGGTAGATCAACCCGCAGAAGCATGCAGTCCACCTTCAAACAGGCGCCTCGAGCAGATCCAAGATTTGGGGACGATGGTGAATCTCGAAGTAAAGACCGGAAGGGCAGTTTTCAAAGCTATGGAAACCTTCGGTATGTCTGACGCTTTTGTCTATTCACTTGGACACCAGTTGATCTTTTGGTTTGCAGGCATGTCGACTAGGTGAGGCGAAGTGGTCCATATATAGGCAGTAGGTGGGCGCCAGGGCCAATATGCCAGGGCAACTGAGGTTAGAGAAGGGAGATTAAGTAAATGAAGCCTTCAATCCTCGACGCACCCAAGTAATAAGTTATTAAAATGATGTGTATTGTATAGCCGCGATGCATTAATTGCGAACAAATTTGATCTGACTGTTACAGGACAAGATATTAGACTCGCTGGACATATTTTTACTCAGTAACATACCTTGGCCGTCCATTCCCGACTTAAAGTTGAAGTGAATACCAACGAGAGAGCTGCAGCTACACCATTCATGCAAATAATAACCTTCAAGTTAGATGAGGTTTGAAATCTGGCACGCAGAAAGTAACTTGTGCGTAATTGGTAGAATCACTTAAGTATGAGTCTTTACCGAGAAGCCCATATCATGCATCATCGCTGGCCAAATTTACCCTCCTTGCCCACGCTAAAGAAAGCTTGCCAGCTGGTAAAAGACGGCAAATTAATTGGTTATTCCTGGCTGGTGTATCCATGGAAAGATTTTTTATTATGCCAAGTGGATTATCGTACAGCTGTGTATTATGCCGAGAAACCCAAACCAACCAAGCATATGCAGGAAGATAGCCAGGACAATAGGGCGCAAATGATGTAAAAGAATGTAAACAAATGTCTTGAAATACATAAGCCGATTCCTTGATCTGAGCAGATAACAGTCATCGGTTGAATAAAATAGCATGTCCAAGCTGCACAATGTCGTGTTAAATTAAGCTCCCCAAGACAAAACAGACGAGTTGCTCCAGTCTAGTCAAAATTTTCTTCAGCATAAACAACAACATTGATAAGTCTAATGACGTACCTCGGGCCAGTAACACCATCGCACCGCCACCCACGCAGCTTAGTATTAACAGCAGCAGCACTAACTCGAGTATCCTAAGCAGTAGAAGAGGCGCATCTCCCTGCGGTAAAGCGTTGAGCGGCAGGGGCGATATACTGCGCCTCATTCTGGGCACCGGGGTCTGATAGCACTGAGTCCAAGAGGAGCCGTGTATAAATCGGCAGAAGTCGAGCGTGTTCAACGTCGTCTCCATGATAGATATGGTCTCCGAGCCACAAATTCCTCGTCGATGGTGGGGGGGTGCCCAAAACAGTAAAGGTGCTGGTGAGCCGATTGTCGAGCCGATTGTCGAGTCCTGCGAGGTGGTCCAACCGTTGGAACGATCAAGAAGAAAACCACAAGGAAGTGTCGAGCGTGCTGCATTACATAAATCTTCCCTCACCGGGCCCAAGACAGCGCCTTTCTCTGTGGGTGAATATGTCACATTTACTGAGAGAGAGCGACCAGAGACCTGCTGGTCTGCCTCCATAGCCCAAACGCGGATTCTCCTGTCTGCAGAGCCCGACACGAGACGTCTACCATCGGGTGAGAATGCGACAGACATGACATAATTGGTGTGGCCTTCGAAGGGACTTGATACTGTCCGACCTGTTGTGGCATCCCAGACGCGAATGGTTTTGTCGTCTGAACCTGACACAACAAGTTCACCAGTTGGAGAAAATGCGACTGATCTGACATAACCAGTGTGGCCTTCAAAAGTACCCAACATTTTCCCCGTTCTGACATCCCAGACTCGGACTGTTTTGTCCGCTGAGCCTGAGACGACACGTCTGCCGTCTGGCGAAAATGCACAAGATGATACGTGACCAGTATGGCCTCGATATGGGCCAGATATCATCTTGCCTGTCCGGGAGTTCCAGATGCGGATGGTCTGGTCGTTTGAGCCTGAAACGACATGTTTGCCGTCAGGCGAGAATGCCACGGATGTAACGTAGTCGGTATGACCTTCGAAGGGACCCGCCACTACCTTGCCAGTGTCGGCATCCCAGATGCGTATGGTCTTGTCGTCGGATCCTGAGGCCACCCTTTTACCATCACGGGAAAAGACAACAGACCTGACAAACTTGTCATGGCCGTTGAGGGGGCCCAACACTGTAAGACAGGTCCCGACATCCCAGATACGAATTGTTTTATCCTCTGAGCCGGAAACGACACGTTTACCGTCAGGAGAGAATGCAACAGACCTCACATAACCGGTATGGCCTAGGAAAGGACCAGATATTTTCTTGCCCGCCGTGGCATCCCAGATGTAAATAGTTTTGTCGTCGGAGCCTGAAACGACGAAACTGCCGTCAGGCGAGAATGCAACTGACCTGACATAGCGGGTCTGGCCTTCCAAAGGGCCTAACACCGTCTTGCCAGACGCGATATCCCAGATGCGGACGGTTTCATCGTCTGAGCCTGAAACTACATATTTCCCATCTGGCGAGAATGCCGCAGACCTGACGTAGTCTGTATGACCTTTAAAAGGACCAAAAATCGTCCGACCTGTCGCAACGTCCCAGACGCGGATCGTGAAGTCCGCTGAGCTCGAAACGATGCACTTCCCATCGGGAGAAAATGCAACGGACCTGACATCACTGCTGTGGCCTTTGAAAGGATCTGAGACCGGCTTGCCTGTGGCAAAGTTCCAGATGCGAATGGTCTCATCGTCTGAGCCCGAAACAATATACTTTCCATCGGGTGAGAATGCCACCGATGTGACATAGTCGGTGTGGCCTTCAAAAGGGCCTGCCGCTGACTGGCGTGTCTCAGTATCCCAGACACGTATCGTCTTGTCGTCGGAGGCCGAAACAATATATTTACCGTCAGGGGAGAAGATAACAGACCTTACATAGTCAACATGACCTTTCAAAGGGCTGGACATTGCAAGACCTGTCTCGGCATCCCAAATACGGATTGTCTCATCGTCTGAGCCTGAAACGACCCATTTGCTGTCAGGCGAATATGCAACAGACAAGACGTGGCCAGTGTGACCGGTCAATGGACCCAAAACTGGGCGGCCTGTCGCGGCATCCCAAATGCGAACTATAGCATCGTCCGCGCCGGAAGCAATGCGT
>KN832981.1:80170-96793 GCA_000827315.1 Piloderma croceum F 1598
TCACCATATCGCCCGTCTTCGTATCCCAGATGCGTACATGCCCATCATCTGAGGCTGAAACAATGGATTTGCCATCAGGCGAGAATGAGACAGACCTGACATAGTGAATCTTGCTGTCGACAGGACCCGTGACTGCCATGCTCGCCTTTGCTTCCCATATACGGATTGACTTATCGTCCGCGCAGGAAACAATACGCTGGCCATCTGGAGAGAATGCGACAGATCTGATGTAGTCATTGTGGCCTTCTAAAGGACCTAAGACCGTCTTCCCAGTCGTGACATCCCATATGCGAATCGTCCTGTCATCGCAACCGGAAACGACATATTTCCCGTCCGGTGAAAAAGCCACCGATCTAATATAGTCTGTGTGCTCTCTGAAAGGACCAGAAATTATCTCTCCTGTCACCACATCCCAAATGCGAATTGTATGGTCTGCTGAGCATGAAACGACGGATTTGCCATCAGGGGAAATGGCAACACATCTGACATCATTTGTATGGCCTCGGAAAGGACCTGAGATCGTCTTGCCTGTCGTCAGGTCCCAAATGCGAATGGTACGGTCGTGTGAGCCCGAAACGACATATTTCCCGTCAGGTGAGAATACTACTGACATGACGAACCCGGTATGGCCTTCAAATGGACCTGCCACCGTCTTGCCTGTCTCGGCATCCCAGAGGCGTAGCGTCTTATCGCCTGAGCCAGATATGATGTGTTTGCCGTCAGGCGAAAACGCGACAGACCTGACGAAGCCAAGGTGGCCCTTGAAGGGACCTGACACCGTCCTGCCGGTCTCGATATCCCAGATGCAGATTGTTGTGTCATCCGATCCCGAAACCACACGTTTCCCATCGGGCGAGAACGCGACAGACCTGACGTAGTCGGTGTGACCTTTCAAAGGACCTGATATTGTCAAGCCTGTCTCAGCATCCCAGATACAAATTGTCTTGTCTGCTGAGCCTGAAACGATATGTTTACCGTCAGGCGAGAATGAAGCAGACATGATATGGCTAGTGTGGCCCGTCAAAACATTGAGGATAGCAGGCCAGCGATCGGCTCGCCCGTTGGTGACCGAAAGAGTATGAGGGAACAAGGGAAGAAATTGTTTTGAGACCCTCGACTTTCGTGGCGAAAACGGCAGTGCAGATAAATAGATATGGGGAGCGCTCTCGGAAATAGGAATCCGGAAGCATACAACAAATCGACGAGCGTCTTTGGCAAAAGCTGTTAGCGTTCTGTCAGAGGTCTGGACGAGCAATATTAGATGGGTGTTCAACAAATATCACGAGAAGTACTCACTCCGAGCCAACGTATTGCAATAAGGAGGGCACGCTGGGCAACGGGCACCTCTTTGTCAAGACTAAGGACTTCTAACCAGAAGAGAAAGCGGTTGTATAGAAACTCCCGGATTTCTTTCAGAAGTGTACTACGATCGTGCGTATCATGATCCTCCACGAGGTGTTCCGCCCAGAAACGGCACGAGTACGACAGATGAGCAGGGATCGGGATGGGTTTCTTCATGTCGTCGTTACGGCGGTGAGAAGTCTCTAAGCCGCAGATATTGAACCTGAGCTCTCGGTTCATCAGTCCTAAGCAGACTAATGCGAGGTTCCGACGATGTTGATTTGGATCGACGAAGAATTCATGACATCGTTCGGCGTCGCTCAAAAACTCGACGAACGACAGATGCCTGATGTGAAGTAGCCCGTCGTCTCCCATCCCTATCACAGAAGACAACTTATGGAGAATAACTCCAATTTGCCTGTCATCCTCTGCATCCTCCCTACCAATGAAATATTTCAGGTCATCGCGACAGAGAGGTACCTTGGCCAGGGTGATGGTGCCTACGACTGCTTTGAATAGCTCGAGTGTAGCTTCGCTCGCGTTTTTGAAAGCGAAGTGAAGGATCTGCCGATAAAGGCTATCGATATTCTCTCTTCCCCTGCCCAATTCCCCTTCAAGGATGAGCTGCAGCTTCGTCTCCGGGTTGCCTTGGTTTTCGGCAATGAATGCGATAGTGGTCTTTGCCCATATGAAAAGACCCGCTGCCCGTTCTGTCAATTGCATCTTCCTCGATATCCCTGGCCAAATGATCGGCAAGCCAAGCTCTGGCGTGATATAGGCAAAACTTTTCTCAAAGAAGATGCGAATGTCATCTGCCGTGTTATGACTGACGAGATCTCCGGTTTCGAGTATGATGTGGCGACAGAGTTGATCGTTATGGAATGATGTCGGTACGCGCTCATCTCGACTGGTGACTATGAGTTTGCATGACAGCGGCAGATGGGATGACCATGATGCGATTGTATCGAGGAGGATTCGCCGTTGCTCAGACTGAGACTCCTCGCAACCACACTCGTCCAACGCATCGATGACAACGACCGGGGGTGGTTCGGATGACTGTTCGCTGTTCTTGGTCAACGGCTCCACGATCAAGCAATTGAAATGCAGTAATATGTCTGCATCCCTAAAATCTGCCTTGGTTAAAAGCTCGATCAAACTGGCCTTGACGTCTGGATTAAATCGGGCAAGATCATAGGCGACTGTGCGCCAGAGAACTGCCGGATCACCAAGACGGTCGTGGTCGCGTTTGCAGAAGAAGTGGGAAGCCAATTGTCGACGTTTGGTCAACTGCGAGACCAACGAAGATGCAGCGGCCGATTTACCCGACCCAGGGCTGCCACTGATCCAGAGAACGTTAGGCGCACCAAAGTCGTCCAGCCAACCATTTATCTCTTCAAACAGACCCCTGCGGGTTCCCTCCATACACCCAGGAACATCATACCCTCTTCGCTCAACGATAGCAGGGTTCAGAACAGCAAGTATCTTCTCCTCCTCTAGTGAATTGGTGAAGTTGTTGTAGACAGTGTAATTACCGCTAACGTCATTGAAGACGCTGTATCTGAGGTCGGATTGTTCACAGTTCCCCGAATAGCGCATAATCGTAGGTGTGAGGGTGCATGTAGTTGCAAGCCGATTGACGATGGTGCAGTTGAGCTGTCGGAAAGGCGGTTACGAGACCTTCAGTGACATTTGTGCTTAGCACCAATATGTGGAAAATATGAGTGGAAATAGGCGGGCTATAGGCCAAGTATAGCAACTGTCATGAGTTGGTGCTACTGTTGTTATGTAAAGTTCCTGATTCCAAGAGGCGCTCGCCACAGTGATGAATCGATGACAGTATACGTCCGGCGTGAGAAGGCCCTGTGCACCGAGCGAGGGCTGCGCGAAGACCTGTGCAAATTTCAAAACGACATCAGAATTTATGGCCCAGGTGTATGAGTGAACTCAACTCATATCTCCAAGCAGCTTGAAGCAACCATGGGTAACAAGGCCAAGTCGAGCACAAGCGGAACCAAATTCGTACCTGGCTTTTCCATTCCTTGTACAAGCCATTCTAGGCAAGTGCGCTGCAGGGAGAGCGGAATTAGATTGTTTAGTTATGGCAAGTGATCGGTCGGCCATTCCCGCGATGGATTTAATTTCGTCAACTTTGAGGTTGCTAGTTGATCAATTCGGGGGGCGCATTACTTACACCCTGATGGTTGGTAGCACGACAAAGGTATGAATATGACATGTAATTCCCAAGTAAGTTGACTGAGTTTGGCGAACATGTATATAAACGGTCCAGAGAGCGTATGACCAGAATATTAACGGCATGCGAGCGTCTCAGGCTGATCAACCGCAGCTGCGATATGGACCACCTCTAGTCTCTTCGCCTGGACCACCTCTTATCGCCGCCGCTCGACGATCCTTGACTCTGAGTCGAATATGTGGCAGGAACAACGGAAGGTTCACCAGAACATGTGATATCCACCTAGGCTCCGCGCAAATCATTAACTACTATACAGCATATCCGCCTCTTGGGTCCTGACGAACTTAAAATGTTCATGATCCCTTCTTGGGTCTTGGTGATGTTGGGTCAAATTTTTATTTGTTTATTTCATTGCCTTATCCCAGTAGGAATATTCGAGGCTTCTCGCTTTCCCGACTGGTCATGATGTCCCGCTCATGCGAATATTGCACCGCGATGGTTATAAAAATAATCTCACACCTCGCCATGCCTTCGACTACCACTAGCCACGTAAAGTCACAATTCTACGTGACTTACATGTAATCATAACGGAAAGCAGTGGGTTCGAGGTCGGAATTACAGCTACATAGTCCTTTATGATTTCTTGAAACAGGTGGTGAGCCAGATGTCAACATGTTGCGAATAAGAATCGTCGAAATTGGACTCACAACAGACAGCCAACAGCCCTGATATACACTCTATTCCATATTTACCTCTGCTGAGTAGAGTGCAATCTCGCGCAAAGCATCATGGATCGAAACGAGCATTTTAGCGTAAGTTAGGGCTGACGAAAATGAACCGTTACTGCTCTCGCGACGAGAGCCCGGTACATTTATCCGAGAAATCGACAGAATCCTTGATGACATGTGTCGCTTTGGCCGTGAGCTGAAACAGGGAGTAGAAAATATGATCATGAACGATGGAGAAACCAAACCCGGCTTGATTGGATGCCGGCGAGTAGTAGATATCGGATTTGATTTTTAGCCTTTTATGGAATTTGGCTGAGGTGTACTCAACGGTAGTCCCCCAGAGTCAGAAGACAATTAATTCAACGGAGGTCTGGGGGCGGATGTTGGAAGATGTCCTCTTGTGCAAAGTTCCACGTCGTTTGTTGGTGGCGTGCCACTAGCTTGATTCTTGTTGTTCGATACCTTCGAAGCTATAACGCCCACCATGGGAAAAAATTGTACCCAAATATGCACGCTAAATCGTTGTTATCCATATACTTCGAATATGCCACTTGCATAAGCGGATTAGTTCACGGCGGTCGGCACTCTTCTGAAGGGCAATTCTCGATTCGATGAACGGCGTGATGGGCGAAACTGCTATGGGCGAAACCTTGACTTTTTTTTTGTGGAAAACGGACAGTTCCTGTTCCGGTCACCAAAAAATGTCTAAGTGCCTATATCAGTCCGTTAAGAGAAAAACATTACGCTCGAGACAGTCTAAACCTGTAACACTTGAAGTGTATACGGCGTAGTAGAATCACGAGCCAATCAAGCAGACTCAAGTGTTCCCACCAATTATGCCGGTCCACGATCTCAGCGCCTGGCAGGCGCGATATGCTATTAAATGGTGGGTGGTGGCTGAATGTTAATTTCGTTGACGCCGTACGCATTTAGACGACACCGACGCCATAGTTGGTTTTACCTTTAGCGCCCACGGAATTACTTCCATGATCTGATCCTTCAATCCAATTCATTCCGGTTATTACTTCGATTCGCTCAGAGTGTTTCACGGCCGCAACTTGAGCCCACAGATAGCGATGAATCTCTAGATAACACCCACCAGGTCTAGGGTGAATATTCAGTGCATTGTGCATTTGGCTCGGCCTAATTGTGTACAGAGTCAGAAGTCCTTTATGTATACAGCATCTACCTATCTTTCTATGCGGAAAAGATGAGGAACGATGCGGGTCTCCCGGTGCAAATTACAGGGCATAGCAGCTATGAGGGTTGGGCGCTACTTAAAATTTTAAAAAAGGGAGGAAGCTAGTGCGGCTATTCCCGCACAGTTAGAGGTTTGGTAACTTGCCACGAACCTTGTATTTACTCACAATGTATGTGCACATGCAGTTGATAGACGTTCCCTTGTACATCATTGAAAACGCCGTGTCTGGCATCGACATTGGATGCATTCCCGAAAAATGGCATTGTAACGCAGAGTTTCTTGTTTGGGGGAGGGCGGGCCTCTGGGCATATCGGTTATCTTCTGGCGGATGGTGGATGGAATCGGCGACATACCTCTTGAAATATGCTATATAGCAAATTAGAAAGGCTGTCGGATTTTAAGGATGACGGGTAATGGACCTGGATATACAAAAACAAAAAACGAGTACGTTAGTATACTGTTGTACACCTCTAAGGGGCTGCATCACCTGAGATCCAGCGTTCAAATGTAAGACACAGTCGTACGTATCCCAGATATGGTTTACTGGACGGAAAAGTAGTGTTCGCTATAAACGCCATCAGCCTCTCTTCAGTACATATGGAGGGCGGGAAATGACATTACTTACCCGTTGTTTGTGATCGGAAAAATTTTCAGTTCTGGAGTAGAGCTTTTGATACGGTGGGGAAGTGTTCGGGGTAGTGAGAGGAAAGAAGGGGCATGAGCGCGCAAATATCATACAGCACTCCCCTGACCCTGTTGGCTGTGAGGTCCTAGGACCTCAGCGCCTCTTAGTTGGCAGGATTCAAGCCACATACAGCATGAACTATCTGTCAGCCTACACGTGGGTTCAAAAGGTTGATGTCTCCCCGTGACCGTTCTATGCTCCATGCTTGTTCATGCCAACATAGGCGACATTGAGCACCGACAGAGTGCAATGAGTCTCAGGAGACGTTTAGTGTACATCGAATGAGGGCACATAACGAAGCAGCGCTGACAGAGAAGGTGCAAAAGAGCGGAGCCAGATACGATCACTGGCCGACTTGAGATCAAAACACATTTGCATACCGAACATTCGGATGTAAGCGAATATCAGAACCTGGCCATCAGCTTCGGGGGCCTCGGGGAGATGTGTTACAAATTTGAGGAAACACTTGTTCGGTACGATATCGAGCTCATGTCGCGTCACGGAAGCTCACCTTCGTCATACGTTAAGGCCAGAACATTTCGTGCCCGGATGGGTCACTGTACTTTCCCAAGTACCATTTGCACTCTCTTGATCTCGCCCTCTTCATCCCCGATTCATTTATTAAGCCCAACACGAGAACGAGTGCCTTGCATACCGGAGAATTCAAGCGACAGGTCTTTGCAAGGCCAGCCAGCTATTAAGTACTTTGTGGAGGATTTTTGAGGCGGCATTGATGTGGTGAGCTCCTCCAGACTGGCGTTGACTAGCATGGTCAGTTGAGAGCACGTAAGTACCCGTGGCGGAAAGTTCGTGGATATCTGCGTCGAGCTATGGCGTCGATTCAGGAGGAGAACAGCTGAGAACAGCTCAACTCACGTGTTCGGATGAATTATGTTGGATTTGGCAAATCGTAAGTTTGTGTCCGAGACTCCAGACAAAAGCACATCTATGATTATAGAAGTGCGACACGCGTACATCCGAGCGATGTTCGCCGGAACACTACTGATATCACCCATATAAAACACATGCCAACATGCGCATTCCGAACCCCTACGGTAAACATGACTGACCTTTTTCTTGGATTTGGTTTCCAGACCGCTCTGCTCTCGTTTTTCTTTGTATGGGTGTTCTGGACCTTCTTGAAGCTCATTGTGGTCAAACATCCGTTGGACAATATTCCGGGGCCACCGTCGCCTTCATTTTTCACGGGTGAGCGACTAGATCGCCTATTGATATGGCTTTCTTTCGAGCCAATCACTGACTTGCGGGCAGGCAACTTTGGACAAATGTTCAATCCTCAAGGGTGGGAGTTCCACAGGCGTCTCGTTGATACGTTTGGTGGCATAAGCAAAGTACAGGGTTTATTGGGGGTGGGTCCAGCCAGCGTTAGATCGACCCTCACACTAATTTCAAATGGACAGGACAAACAACTTTATGTCTCCGATCCAAAAGCTCTGGATCATATAATCGTGAAAGACCAACACGTCTACGAAGAAGCCAGTTGATTCATTGAGTAACACTTCCGCATATATTCACATCGTCCTCACTCTGACAAGTCCTTTTTCCCCTTCAAAGGACAAATAAGTTGATTTTTGGAATTGGTCTTTTGAGCACGCTTGGTAAGCATTGATACACGCAGCTCCTTTACATGTCCCCCTGATTCATCTGCGGTACGCAGGTGAACATCATTGAAAGCAACGAAAGATGCTTAATCCTGTGTTTTCCTCGAATCATCTGCGTGAAATAGTGCCTACATTTTATGAGGTGATATACAAGGTATGGCCTCACGCATGTGCCTGTACCCCACTCCCTTTGCACATCTTGATCTGATCCAGCTTCGGGATGCTATTGCTTCGAAATTGAAAGATGGCCCCCAGAACATTGATATTCTTCACTGGACAGGCCGCGTTTCACTTGAGCTTATGCGACAAAGTAGCCTTGGTATACGTCAAAACATTTTTTCGTGCACTTTTCTGACGCGTTTCGACTTAGGCCACAGCTTGGACAACCTAGGTGACGGTCCTCCCAGTGAATACATCATAGCTGTGAAAAATCTCATGTTTGTATCCAACTTGCCCTCCAATCCAGCAACCGCTACCAACCGTCTCATACTTTTATAACTCAATAGGCCAACCCTGTTCAGCTTTCTTGTGGCACGTCGTTTGATACCATACGTAGGCAATCTTGGTCCCCCACGCATCCGCAGATTTCTCCTCAAACTTCTACCACCTAAAAAAGTCCAGAAAAAATTCGATATATGGTCGATGTAATGCATCAGACGTCCATCACTATTTTTCAGTCTAAAAAGGCTGCCCTACGGCAAGGCGACGAGGCTGTTCTCGAGTAATAGGGCGTAGCAAAGACATTATGAGCATACTGTGTACGCTGACTTATCTACTGCCCGTCTCGTAACGGTCGCTCACCTAATTCGCAGTAAAAGCAAACATGGAAGCAAATGAAGAGGACCGCCTTCCGGAGTCAGAACTCATCGGTCAAATGACGTGCGTTTCCACGACTGACTCGATAATGCCAGCTGTTTGAAGTACGAATATTGTAGCACTCTGATCTTTGGTGCAATGGCCGGACACAGGCAGCTGAGTATGCAATCAGGAACCATGATTGGATCGAGAGCTCTAGAAACCGCAGCCATCCGAGGGCCCGAGGGGGAAAAACGACTGGTGTGCATACCAGGATGTATATATTTCCACTGCGACCGCGATTGATGAAAATCTCGAAAATCCACGGAGAGCTGGTCAGCGCTTTAAGTGCACCTGAAGTGATGTCTCCAACTTATAAGCCGATTTGATCGTAACCAAGTACGGAGAACTTCATTGAACGATGAGCGTCTGTCGTTTATGAGGCGAAAGTCGTCAATCTAAATGCTGTAGCGCTAGTAATCGAGATAAATACTGACGCTTCCACTGAGTTTCTAGAACTGCGAGCTCGATTAATATTAAGTTCATTAAAATAACTATCCTGCTAGTACTACAGTTATTCTAAATCGCATTGAAAATAAACCCAGACTGTGATGGTACAAGTTGAAGCGGATCATTGATGTTTCACCAACGTAAGAGCTCTCAACGTCATCGGCCATCCCAACACTGCATCTAACATCACATCCATTAAGCATAACCACCTTGATAACTGTATCCGTGTGCGGGTTCGGCGTATGGGTATGACGTGTCGACATGGGCAATGGGTGCGTATCTACCCTTGGAGGAGTTGCCCAGGATTATATTCTGATTGAATTCTTTTTGTTCAAGTTCTGATGCATAGGCTCCGACGACGCGGAGCTCATCTATATGCAGTTTTAAAATTATAGTAAGGTTCGATAATTGGGATGAATGAAGGGAATTTGGCACTTACAGCAATGCAATAGCAGCGCCACAACCATAATTGCTACTGTGATACCTCTCACCTCCTGGATCTTATTCGTGCAGGTATCGATAACATTTGCGTCCGTACTGCTGTGCACGCATTGCTTAATGAAGTCCTCTTTTGGCTCGATGTAAATCGCGATGATGCACAGCACACTGAACAGGAGCTGTATGCCCAAGAGCCACGCGGTGAGTCTGGCGAAGGCACGGACACCGCGGGCCCATTTAATTAGTGCGCCTACGAATCTAAAGCGAGTAGGGTCGATAAGAGGTAACAATGGGAGATATTTTAAAAAACACGCACCCAGCAAAAGACACTAGGGCGATGATGGAAGAAACTGCTCCCAGGGTGATCAAACCAGCTAGTAGCGGTTTACGCAGTTGAAGCTGATGAGCTAGCATGATGACGTTGTCAGTGCCAGGTGTAACAGAATAAGCTGATCTTCCACATACTCTGTTGGTTGCGGATGAGGAAAAACCAGAGCAGCGCGGCTAGGCAGCCGCTTGATAAAAACTGGGCTAGGGCGAAGATAAGAACCCCAAGACGAGCGGAAAGACAGCAAAGGAAGTGAGCACGGCCCATCGTGTTGTTAGAGGGATGAGGACACTATGAGGAGCCGGTGATAAGAGAAGTACGACCACAGATATGATGCAAAGGAGAGCGACAATATATAATCACCGTGAAACGAGGCAATACAGGTGAACTTGTAAATGGTGCACAGGGTTTGATCAAGGGCGTTATAAATATACTTATAGCCTCAATGCCAAGTCACTACCCAAGGTTCGGCTCGAAATCCGACAACGCCGGCAGTGTAACACCTTACAAGCTCCGACTGGTTGTCCGGTGTCATAAGAGTGTATTGATGTACAAAAAAGCAAAAAATCGAGAGCGGCTTTGGTGTCGTCGAAAACGCAACGGCGCAGAGAGGAAGAACCACTAGATACTAAGCCTTAGAAGCTTAGCGGCTAGCTATTGTTGGTAGAGGGCAGCCGAATTGGGCGTGTGTCACAGCCACGATCTACAGTGAGCTGCCATAAGGGGTCGAATAACGCCCGCACTTTCAGCACAATGATTCACTTTGAGCACTCGTCTAAGTCGTCTTGCGCAATTATTCCCGAACCTATTGGAGTTAAAAACATTCAATATAGATGTTTGATACGCAAAGTCTTCACCGATTTTTTCTTCGATTTTCAAGTTGTTTCGTTTGCACGCGCCACGGCTGGTTAGAATATTAATCAAAATACCGGCCGTCCCTGAAATAATTCCCTCATCCCTCCGAGTCATATCCGAGTCAGGGACCTCAGCGAACACGGGGCCGAGTTCGCTATACACAGTGGTGTGAATGCTACCAGCGAGTATGGTGGAGACAACTCTACGACATAGGTTGCAATTAATAATCTAATTGCTTGAGCCAAGATTAGAAGCCAATACTGCTTGAAGGAAAATGTGGGTTCTGGTGCTATATGTATATAGGCTGGCTTCAAATTATAATAAAATTAGCTTGCCTTCTCGTAGAAGAAATTATTAAAAAGGTGCACTACTTATATTATTTAATGTTGGTACCGAGATGGTTCAGAGCTGGCGCATATCTCGAATGGCAGGCCCCTCAAACATTTACTCCATCCTTTCACGACGTGGCGAATGTGAGATGATTTGATCCACAATGACATGGTCCCAATATACATGCCGCCTCCTTTACCTACAAATAGGCCCATCGAATAAGAGAACCTGTGTCGAGTAAATTGTTGAGAGGAAGCGTATGTAGTACGAATGCTGAATGCCACGGCTACCGCGCATTATCTCCGGGATGAAAAAAGGGAAAATATCAGATCCCTTCGTCAGTGAAGGCCCCATGCTTCTGTTCTCATGTCAGTAGCGTGTCAAAATAGAAGCCAAGTCGCCTCGAGAGAGAACACCCGCTATTTGATATACCTACGACCAGAGCTCGATAGACGGATAAGATATTCAAGCAGTGGCAATGCCGGGATTTTAAGGTGAATCGACTCAATCGAGCGCCAAATCGTGTGCCACACCGGATTACGCAGCGTCGGCCAGTGTTAGGTAGGTAATTAGGCAAGTTTGTTCCGGTATTCATCATCCGAAGACATAATTAACGCCGGATAAGATGAGGGTGAGGTGGAATGAGACAGGATGCGGTGAACCCCCGCATTGGAATTTGGGTTTAGGCTGAACCCGAGAGTTACTACTAATCGCACCGAGAACAATATGTGCCGTGATGTCAGCTGGGGATCAGATAGTAACAAATGTAAGTAGAGGGAAGGAACTAGCCGAGTGGATGGGTGGAGATTCGGTCGTGGAGGAGGCGGGAGGAGGCGTGTAAGTCGGGCTGTTCCGATTCATAGGTCACAGGTCATGACTGGTAGTCTTTATTCGTGATGATCATCGGGCCACGCGTGAACACGATATCCCGTACGTATACTATCATATGGCCGATTAACCGGCCGCATAATAGTAGGCGATGCGCAAATCCTGCAAACCGTGTATCGAAGGAGCCCATTGCATATCTGATTTTTGTCTCCATCAGGAGAAATGGTGTTGATTTGGCGCCTGCGGCTAAAGGTAGTTGGGTAGGTAGTAAAGCCTCAGTTCTTGGTACCTGAAAGCCATGTCGTACCGTGTTGTCGTGGGTAGGTGGGTAGGTAGGTAGGTGAGGAGCACTTGATTTTTGTCGGGATTGGGCCGTGATAGCTGAGCCGGACGATGCACCTGATACCTGTGCATGCTCGAAATCATGCAGACCCGCGCGTCCTTTGTATCGTGATCAGGCCTCTAAAACACGCGGTTCAAGTTCGTGCCATCAAGATAGCGAGTATTGGTACCAATCCATAGCATATGATTTCGACCGCAATCGGCCAGCAAAATACACACTGATGACTTTGCGAGAAGGGCAGGCGAACGTGCGCACTATTTGACTAGAGGCTGGTACAGGTGTGTTTGTTATCGAGCTCTGAATCTAATGCTCATACTAGTAGTCTTCTGATGACGAAATGACCTCGCACTCATTACCATTGGATCATAGGTTGAGCAGAGACATGCCTTGACAGCATGGACAGCTCTCCACTCCCGACCGATGAGGCGTGGCTGCCAGGAGGAAGTCGTCCGCTGTGGAGCGTTTGATAGTTAGTACGGAGATATTGCAGCGCATCAAGGTGCGGAGTCGGACTGAGGAGCAGTCCCGTGACTGCAGACCCTGTATGCCCATTTTAGGAAGTCGAGGGCTTTCACTCCAGCATTCATGGATTGGTCAGTGCACGCTTGCAACACGTTCCCTTGAATAATAAATCTCGCTTATCTTTCTATTCTCTTTCGTTTGCAATCCTGTGTAATGATTCGGTCCAACTCAGACTCCACTACCGCCAGTACTGCATCTCCAACTCCAATCAGTCCTTTCTCTTCTTATTCTGTCACCAGCGACCCTACTTCAGACGGTCTGTCTTTGTCTTTTTTGCGTGCAAACATTTTGTTTTGACGTCGGTGTTTGTAGAACTACCTGACCTCGGTGCTTTCACCACCGTTTTTAGGGCTTTGAACCATCTTCAACCCCCTCTTCGAACTTTTCCCATCCCCATTCAAATCCCTGGCACACAGTCCAATGCGTCCGTGCCCATATCACACTCCGAGGGGGATTCAATTATTGCAGCTTATCTGGCCAGCCGCAGTCAAAATCAAGATACTGAGGAAGACTTATCCTCTGACTACGGCTCCGGCTCCGGCTCTGGTTCGGATACAGAGGGTGAACCTGAGGGCCGCCTAGTAGAAATTGAGGGGTTCTCAGACGTTGATGCGGATGGCCAGCCGTCTTTAGGTTACTTGGATGAAGCGCTGAGCTTCATCGCCTCTGAACGAGCTAGGTACACCGCACAGCGAGATAAGGGCGTCTATTCGGACAGTGCATGGAGGCATGTCATTGAGCCCAGGCGGAAACGACGCAGAAAAAAATCCAAGGCCACACCTACTGATACAACCGAGGGTGGGGAAGATTCACCCTCGTCATCATCTGTCGACCTTGATGCGCCCCCTTCCTCATTCCCTTTCCACAAATCCACACCCGGTACCCCTGGCCGCCCGAAAGACAAACGCAACCGGCGCAGAGCACTGCGACACAGCAAGTCCACGCCTAACTTAGACTCCTTACTTGTATCTCCCTCCTCTGTCCTGGCTCTTGACCCGCGGGTCCTTCAACTTCGATCGTTGACTCACAAATTGCGCTTGCTCTTTCCTGAGGATTCGGCAGCGCTATCTGTTATACTTGCTCGTGATTTCCCTGGAGGGTCGGAATTCGTTGATCCTAGGGGACCTGTGCCAGGACCACAGGACACGTTGATACATGTTTTCATTGATCAGTGCGTACTTCTCTACCATACTAAAATTTATGTTCAGCTCTGATCCTACACTGTCAGCTCAAACATCCTAATCGGCCTTCTAAATTATTTAAAGCGTTACCACCGCAATCACACCATCAACTCCTCATCCCGCAAACCCAAACACATGTCCCACGCCGCTTTAGCCCTAATCCTCGAGCGTGGACGCCCTATCACCCGACGCTGTGTCGTTACCTCCTCACCTTTATACCAACCCATGGAGTCTGCCGAACAACTCGGGTACGAGGTGCGTGTGTACGCTCGCGTGCCGGACTTGGGGGATGGCGACGATAGGAGGAAGAGCGCGGAGTTGGGAGGAAACTCGGCGGTTTCTGTTTCGAGTGGTGGAAGTGTTGGGAAGGGACATTGGAGGAAGAATTCCGGTGGCGGTGGAGGTAGTGGGTCTTTGTTCAAGAAGGGCCACGCGCAGAAAAGCTCCGGGGGTAATACGTCTACGGAATCTGAGCAGGGCGTGGCGAATATTGGTTTCCCGCAGGCTTTTATTCGGAGTCTGGGGTCTCAAACTACCATACGACCCCCAGGGTCTGTGTCAGGCTCTCAACAGTCCACAGCCGGTATCAGCATAACCAGTACCGGTACCGCCACCAACGCCAACAATCCAAGCACAAATGGACATACACCCACAGCAGCCAGCGTCCCCGGTGTCCGTATCCGTTATCGCGAACAAGGCGTCGACGAGCTTCTCCAGCTCAAACTCCACCAAGCCATCGCAGACGTCGACACGCCCCCGCCAAATGCCACTATCGTGCTAGCCACGGGGGACGGGAACGTCGGGCAGTTCAACGAGGATGGGTTCTTAGGCCCTGTTCGGACTGCGTTGAAGAAAGGGTGGAAGGTCGAGTTGTATGCGTGGGAAGAAGGATTGAGTAAAGCGTGGATGAGGGAGTTTGGTGAAGGGCCTTGGAAGGATCGGTTTAGGATTATTTTTATGGAGACGTTCGGGGCGGATTTGATGGAGGTATAGGGGTTGGGGATGATTTTTCTTTCTCTCTTTTCTTGGATGACTCGCAGCTGACGGACAGTACTTATTATCTAATCGTCGACCGTTTGTTTTTGTACTACGTTGTTGTTCTGGCCCTTTGTAGCACGTCCCGAAAAATTATCATCATTTGTACTGTACGGCGATAATGCATAATTGCAATACATTTATTTAAATCAACCAAAAACTAGGAGAGTTCTCCGTGTATGCTACCAAAGTGTGGTACATTCCTAGATACAGACTTCAAAACGAGGAGGGATGTCAATGCAGCCCTAGTCTCCCGTAGTCAGACCAAATATTGCGTTGTCTTTCTTGAGGGAGGGAGGACGACAACTACTTACCGCTCCGATAAAGGGTTATGCGATCGCGTGCTTTGATAGCACGCGTATCTCGAATTCTCTCACCCTGGAGATGAGACGAAAATAGACAGAAAACATATATAAAAGACTGAATACTTGTATGTACAAGTAGCTTTCGGTCCCTTCTGAACAACGAGTCTGAGCTTGTCCGTTATTTCAGCGCTAGGCTTCTCTTAGTTCACCCCGATTCGCTCGTTCCCGTGTGTCACAACCCTCCTAATAGAGGTAGTGGGAATGTCGGAGTTTGAATTGATCGATAAGGCCGCATCACAAAGTCTACCTGTACACTTCTATTGCGACCACGATTGTCAATGTCATACACATCCAGGGCATCTTTGATCCACACCGCTCCTTTACCGAAGTTGAATGTCAGCCTTTATGAAGCATTGGTTACTGAACTTCCGCGATACCGAGACATCCTGGACTTTGTGCGTGCGGACACCGAATATGTCAATGAGATTGTGCGGGGGGTTTCCATGTTGACCCAAAGCAATGAAATTGACCACGCTGTCTTCCCGGGTAATAATATGATATATCGAGTAAGCTTTAGCTGAGTTTCTATGCTGAGCAGTCTGACAAATTTTGTGGGATAATACAGCGTTTGATCGTTTACATTTTTGCACACGTGATGCTGTGCAGCAGGGACAAGAGGTTCGGTTTCTTGTCTTGCCGTTTATCACGGATCTTATACCACCACTAGCTTTCTGGATGAATTTAAGCAAAAATGGAAGAACCAAGACAACTTCGATATATTACGAGACCATCAATCAGTTAAGGATACTTTATCAGATATATTTCGGCACAGGTTGCAAGTGCAGGTGCGTTCTTGACCATGAGTTTCCGCGACATCACTACTGAAATGTACTCTAGTCGTATCCTACTTTACACTCGGAAGAAGAGTTTCGCAAGCTGGTCGCCATTGATACCATCGGACTATGCGCACAATTGACGATTGTAGTTACGGACAACAGCAACTTCAAGAAAGTCCTTGCTCAACGTGGTCCCGAAGCCCAGGTTTTACTAAATCTTCTCCAGGCCGTATGCCCGTATGCATTTACTCTTCCTGTATTAGTAACATAAGTTTGCATGAAACAGCGGTTGGATTTCCCCCTGGACCCACTACATAAGAGTCGTCATGTTAAGGCACTTCTAGAACTGTCTAGAGCATCCGGCCTCTATCCAGACTGTTTGGCTTTGAGAGGTGTTGAGATGGAAGAGTTTCCAGTCGTTCATGGTGGTTATGGGGATGTGTACAAGGGAACTTGGCAAGGTAAATTGATCGCTGTGAAAGTTATGAAAATGTATCAGACTTCGGATATTGTTAAGCTTCTCAAGGTAGTACTCGATTATTTGCGGTT
>KN832981.1:121738-168066 GCA_000827315.1 Piloderma croceum F 1598
ATTATCATATTGATAAGGCAATTTCATCTGCCTGTGTTGGAAAGACTATGCCCATCAGTGCCAGGGTGATTCTGTCTGCCTGTTTTCAGGTGAATACAGCTCTTGAGTGGGTGGATTATGATATATCCTATAAGTGGGTGCATGCATCTGTTGCCCAAATCCATTTTGTGCATTATTTTACTGCTCTTGAGTGCATGGAGGTGCCTACTGCTCCCGTCAGAGATATTGTATTTGCTCATGCTTGGCTAAATGGATTGACTGTCCATGCACCAAGTAAATGAATTTGCTGCTAGAACAGGGGTAGTAGAATGTATGGATCTTTGCACAGCTGATGCCAATGTTCAGATGAAAGAATTGCCATTGTGTGATTTGATATGTTTATGCAATTATTATGCAATATTGTATTTGTCGCAGGAACATCCAACATACATTGAACTGCCAGATGTGATTTGGGGGGCTCCAACAATGAAATATGATGTTATGGATTATCCTTTTTTTGTTTTTCATTCAAGACAATACCACTTCTTGAGTTTTGATCAGACTTTAAAATTGTATGCATATCACCTTTCCCAGTACTGGCTGGTAAGGGTTGTTGAGTTTATGATGCATTGGTCCAATCATTGGTGTCATTTTTTATTACAGAATATGACCTTGTTAGTCAATTTTGACTCAACACCTCAGCAGCTTTGTAAAAGAGCATATTTGACTATGTGTCAGTCACAGTATTATAAACATGATTTTGCTGTGGTATCATCTGCTATTACTTTCTCAACCAATATTGTTGCAGCAGAATTTGTGAAATATGCAGATAATATTCTCTGTCAGATATTCAGGTATAAATATATCTATACATTATTTGCCAAGTCTGGCTCAAAAGGCTACAGTACAAACCATATCCACAGTGATTTCATATTCACTGAAGACAGTGTACCTAACAAAATTGGAGGTGGTCATCAGAAAATCTGTGTTAAAAAAATTAAAATGGAATTAGTCAGACCATACATCATATTTGCACCTGTTGGTTATTCAGATTTTGAAACATGTGAATTTGTGGAGCATTTAGAAATGTCAAAAGCCATGACTAAATATGACAGCTCTATCTATATGATATGTAATATTCCATTGCCTCTGTTAAATTGTTATTTATTTCTTAACAGTAAAATTTCAATTGGACACCAGCATGACATGCACATTTTAAAAAGAATGAAAAATTCAGAATTCATAGTGAGACATGTAAACATGAATACATAACAGTGCTTCGCCCTTATAACAAAATGACAAATACTGAACACTGTCAAGAATATCATGAGACACATATGCCCTTGATAAAAAATGACCTTGCAATAGTACAATCCACTACTCAGGATTTTCCACCTACTCCACCAGATCCTTCCTTACGCAGAAAAATAATACATGAGTTCTGTGAAGCTACATCACCTTCAATGTTTGAAGAAGCTGGATGTGCTGTATGTGGCTCACTTACTTTACAGTCGGATCTTTCTGAGTTGAGCTCTCTTGACATTGATTTGAGTGTGTTAAATGCTGCAGGTCAAGGTTTTACTCGAAAAGAATGAAAATTTTCAACAGAGCCAATTACTGAACTTGATGGAAATGTTATAGATACTTCATGTCACTATATTTGTGTTTCCTGTAAGGAGAAGGTCAGACATGGAAAAACTCCTAAGTTTGCTCTTGCAAGAGGTTTATGGCTTGGAGAGATACCAGAAGAGCTTCAGCAACTGAGCTTTGCAGAGAAGTTACTAGTTGGTAGGGTCAGACATAACTGATGTGTTGCTCGTGTTGGAAAAGGTATCCACAAAATGATTGCAAATGCTGTGATGTTTGAACATCCAATGCAGAAAATTTATAGTGTCTTGCCACCACCAATTGAAGAGATGGATGAAGTGCTGGCTTTCATATTTACAGGCCCTTGTCAGCCAACTGAAGATGACTTTCGCAGGATACCATTGCTTGTGCGCCAAAATAAAGTGGCCAAAGCCCTTGAATGGCCCAAGCTTAATCATAGAGATTATGCAGATCTTGAAATTTCATATAAGAATCTTGAATCTTATCCAGAAGACTCTCCACCTGTTGTAATAAATTATTGACATTCTGCCACAAATAAGATTCCAGAAGCAACCAGTGTCCATGACATGGAGCTTGAACATGGCACTGAAGAAGGTGGATGTCCTTTCACAGTACATACACTTACAAGTGAACAATATGACACTACTAGTTCAGAAACATTGAAAGCCATGGCAGCAAAACATCTTGATGATGGTGGAAAGGTTCTTGCAATTGGACATTCAAAAGAACCACAGTCTATCTGGAAAAATCCAAAACTGTACCCTCAAATGTTTCCATGGCTCTTCCCTTATGGTTTGGGTGGTATTGGTCATGAAAGACAAAGACATAAATTGTCAAATGCAGAGCACAAGCAACACCTCTTGTTGTATCATGATAAATGCTTTCAAAAAGACCCATACTTCCCTCTAATAGTGGGTACTGGCAATCCCCACCAAAGTGCCACGTCAGTTTCCATAATGGTCCCATGCCACAGCCCATTAAAACATGACCCATATTCGGCGACCCATTTATGAGCTCTATGTTGCGTTTCATACTTAGCTTAAAAGACAAAATATGTCATATAAATGTGTCTCCAGAAGTTCTTGGAAGCGGTTTTCTATTTCACGAATTTTTCGCAGACTTACACATCATTATATGTACAAATCACTGTCTAAAATATTTTAAAATGAGTGTTTTAAAATTTTGAAATCAAGAAACTGTAGCCCCAATTATTCCAATTATTTAGTCTCTGCAAATGTAGTTCTCATGCTGAATAATGAATGAGAAAACGGGGTCACCAGGAGGGACTAAAATGGAAGCACAGCCACTGCCCATCAGCTGTCCATGGCATTGGAGGATCAGTTTGCATCATATACTGTAAAATCTGCCTGCAATCCAACAATAAACCAACTGGCAGTACCTTAGGAGGTATATGTACCCATTTATAGTTTAAATATATAACAAAAAGAGCAATATCATTTATTTTCAGAATTTTTTTCACTTTTTTTCAACATAAATTTTCCAGAAGGCATACATGGTACAAGACTTCTCAGAAATTTTTCCTAGTGGTTATGAATACATATCTACTATTTTAACCTGTTAAGTAAGAGCTATACACTCTTTGTTGGCTAACCATCAGAGCCATATCTAGAGAGGCTAGTATCACACCAAAAGAAACCAGAATTTGGTTCAGGTCAGTAGCAATCATTTATATAGGCTGTTCTGATGTTTTAAAACACCTTTTTGGCTTATTTTAATATGTCAGACCTCCTTTTCTGTAGATTGTTTTGCTATTTGTGTAGTGGTATTTAGGGGAACCTGTAACCTTTTAAGGCTCCAGGATGGGATATATGAGATTAAAGTACAGGAAAAATGCTATATAAGAGGTACATAGCATGCTAAATTATAATAACATTGAAAAAATTATAGAAAACCATTGAGGATTGATTGAAAACAGCTTTGGGTCACTTTTTTTGAGCGGGAAGTGGCCAGAATTACCACATTAGGCAAGTAGGTGTAATGAAACCGATGTGGCACTTTGGCGGGGGTTGCCAGTACCCACTAATAGCATTCAACCATGAACAAATTAAAGATAGCACCACAAGTGGCTTTATTCTGGCAAAACAAAAGTCTTTTGACAATATTGCAAATCATTTGCTTCAAATTAATAGTGAAGTATTAGCAGATATTACTGAACATATGAAGAAGGGTGAAAGGGTGAAAGGAGAATCTCAAGATGAGAAAGACTGTCTTCAGCTGATCCATGATTTAAACCGTGTTGGAGGCCATGTGAAAGGCTCTATTACCAGTAAAAAATATATGAAAAATGAAATCTGGTCTTTAATTTCATTTCGTGGGGCACCATCTTGGTATATCACATTATCTCCTGCTAACAAGGATCCTATCTCATTGTATTATGCTGACACCAAAGAAGAGTTCACACCTATTATATGAAGTAAATCTGAAAAAGATAGCTTAATTGCTGACAATCCAGTTGCCAGCGCTCGATTTTTTTCATTTTATGATCCAGGCTTTCATTAAGCATGTACTTGGAGTGGATGCAGACCATTCTGGCTTGTATGGAGATACTTCTTCATATTATGGCACTGTAGAACAGCAAGGTCGTCTTACCTTACATTTGCACATGCTGTTGTGGATCAGAGGAGCACTGACACCACAAGAAATTAGAGATCAAATAATGGACCCTGAGTCTGACTTTCAAAAAAAAAAAAAGGTTGAATACATTAAAAATATACACATAAATAAATTTATCACAGGAAGTTTAGAAGATGTGAAAAAAAATGTGGACATTGCAGAACTTGATGATGGGTACAAAAATCCAACTGAAACACTTCCAGTACCACCTCCACTCCAATGTAACCAGAATGAATGTGGGGAATGCAAGTCCTGTAAAGCAATTAGTTTATGGCAAACTCAATTTAATTCCACTGTAAATGATATCCTTTTTCAATCAAACATCCACAAGTGTACAGGAGGCACCAAGCAATATGAAAAGAAAAAGTCAAAGCATAAGGATAAAAACATTGTCAATAAATACCAGCCAGTCATTGGCTGCTTGAGCAATAAATGGGGCAAGTGTAAAGCACGTTTTCCTCGTAAGACACTTGAGCATACTGAAGTTGATATGAATAATGGTGCTCTTAACATTAAAAAAGGAGAATCTATGCTTAACACTGTGACAGCTGAAGTCATATATCTTATTCATAGCAATACTGATGTTACAAGTCTGCTCTCTGGTACTGCAATAAAGGCTGTTGTAGCATATATTTCTGATTATATTAGTAAACCTACTTTGAAAACCTATTTAATTTTTGAAGCTGTTAAAAGTATGTTTGACAGAAACTCAGAAATGCTTGGGGGATCATTAGATCGAAAGGAAAAGGCTCGTATCCTGATTACTCAGATTGTTAATAATCTCACTTCTAAAATGGAAATTGGTGGCCCAATGGCATCCATGTATCTCCTCAAAAATCCAGATCATTACACAAATCCCAAATTTCAAACTTTCTATTGGCCAAATTATGTACGAGCTGCTAGACATGCATGGAATCCTGACAGTGAAGAGTGTGGAGAAGACCAGCTGGTACTACTTAAAATAAAGGGAAGGATTATAGGTCGTACTTTAATACAAGACTATGTATTTTGACCAGTTGAATATAGTCAAATGTCTCTGTATGACTGGATCCGATTATCACACATTGAAAAATGTCCCAAAAAATTTGAACAAAATTCATGTGATGATGACATAAACAGAGCTGATTCAGATGATGAAAATGATAAATCGACTTTTCATTGTTTTTTGAAAGATCATCCTCTGTATCACTCACACCATGTGACACTATTAGATGATATGCAAGGATGGGTTCCAAATTTTGTTGGTGGTGCAATTCCAAGAAGTGATTGTGGAGATAGAGAATATTATTGCTCCACTATGTTGTCTCTTTTTAAACCATGGAGAACTGGAAAGGATCTGAAATCAGAAGACCAAAGTTGGGATGATGCTTTTACGACCCACATATTCAATACCAGCCATTTAGAGAAAATGAAATATTTCAATGTATGGTATGAATGCTTAGATGCCAGAGATGACTATGCTGCACAAATGAAAAAAGGTGAGAATTTAGGAATTTTTTCCAACTGGGATATATATGATAGCTTGAATTCTGATATTCTTAATCATGACTCCTTTCAAGGTGATGACTTTGCATGTGATATTGATAATGTTATCCAAGATAATATTGGTCCTAAGACTGAAAAGCGAAACAGAGACATGTTACATGTGGAACAAATAATGCAGGATGCAGGATGGTTTGACAAAAGTCCTAATGGACTAGCAGATGTCGGTGATCTTACTCCTGTGGTACCTACTCAGCTTCAGTCTGGAAAAGATTGGACTGCTATTGTTCAGCGTAAGCGGCAAGAATTAATAGATGAAAGATGCAAAAACATTCCAGACAACACTGATGACATAGATAAAACAGGCTATGATCCAGAATCTTTAGCAGGAGTCAAAATTGTTGATAAAACCTATTTAACTGCAAAATTTAAGGCAAAGGTGGAGAAAGAACAGAATATTATAGACAATACTGTGTCTGATTTTTTACTAAATACTGACCAAGAGAGAGCTTTCCGTATCATTGCAAATCATGCTTCAACAGAGAAACCTGAACAACTTATAATGTATATTGGTGGAATGGCAGAGACAGAAAAGTCACAAGTGATTAAAGCACTGACTTCATTTTTTGAAAGACGGAATGAGTCTCACTGTATTGTAATTACACCTCCTACTGGTACTGCAGCTGCATTAGTTGGAGGATCCACATATCATTCAATTCTGGGTTTCAATGACAAAAGTGCATCTACTATATCTATGGCAAAAGTGAGAACTAGATTGGATGGTGTTAATTGTAAGGAACTCAACTCAAACCTAAGACCTAGGGCTACAGAGTCCAGGTCCTCAATGAAGAGGATGGTTCCTGGCACTCAGAATCACCCATGCTAAGTCAGAGGTAAGAATGACTGAGATCTCCAGCTAGTTGTTTAGGCTAACTGTCGTTAATGATTGTTCAAGGTATTTACATGATACTACTCTACTTATATACCCAATCCACTAGATCTCAGATCTGGTCACAAGTATAGTAATAAGTACCTATCTACCAATCATAATTGAGCCACATGTATCCATGGCTGTTCTATAGTCCTATCTATGATAAGAGCATGTGCGCACAACTGTGCATTGCATCATGCTGTATGGTATTGCATTGTCCAGCAATGAGGGTGTAATGCCATTGGTTGGCAATACTCTTGACGCGCAGCATCAGGGTCATCAGACAAATAGGAAGGCTGTGGATGCAGAGTATCACTGATGTCCATCAGAGATAGCGGGTAAGGGATTATCCATCAGCTGGAACTGTTCCTATTGGTCAATAGTGAAGATAAGAAGAAGCGCACAGTGCTTCTATCAATAAGATCAGAAGTGAGCAGCACTTCTAACCATGCGGAGAGGAGAAGCGCACAGCGCTTCTATGATGAAGATAAGGAATGACATCATCTGCTGATGAGCCATCATTCTGGGTAAACCTTGATGAATGGGGAAGGTCCATCGATCAGGTGCCTTCTTGATTGAAATTGACCATGTGCTGGTGATTTTCAACCATGTGACTGTAGGTCCATGTGGGTCCATGTTGTGTTCATAACATTAATTACATGTTTTTAGATGAGGTTTCTATACTTTCTTGTCATGACATGTATAATATTAGTGCACAGCCTGCAAAGGCTTTTAATGAACCAAATAAACCATTTGGTGGCCTGAATATGATTTTTTCTGGTGATTTCTCCCAGCTGCCTCCTGTTGGTGGTGGAGAGTCTATTTCACTCTATAGTGGTAGTATTGGCACTCAGATTTATTCAGGATTGAGTCATTATGGCCAAGAATCTGCCATAGGAAAAGCATTGTGGCATCAAGTGACAACAGTTGTCATTTTAAGAGAAAATATGAGACAAAAATTACAATCTCCAGAAGATGCAAAGTTTCGCAAAGCTCTCAAAAATATGCGGTATAAGGCTTGTACTCAGGAAGACATTGCATTTTTATGCACTTCCATCACAGGGCCTGGAACAAGTAAACCCAAGTTAGCTGAAAAAGACTTTTGGAATGTCTCCATCATCACAGCATGGAACTCACAAAAAGATAGAATTAATGAACTTGGCTCTGTTCAATTTGCAAAAGAAACTAACCAGTGTCTTATAGACTTCTACTCTGTAGACAAATGGGTTATTTATGAAGATATTCCTGAAAAGGTCACAGGTTGTAAGCGAAGAAAAAGAGTGAAAGCTACAGAAAGCAGTACAAATATCACACAAGATGATCAGGAAAAGTTATGGGACCTTCCGCATCATGCTACTCAGCACTTTCCAGGAAAACTTTCACTATGTATAGGTATGCCTGTTATGTTACAAAATAATGATGCAACTGAACTTTGCATTACCAAAGGACAAGAAGGGACTGTTGCTGGTTGGCAATCTTATATTGGACCTCATGGAAAATTAGTACTTGACACTCTTTTTGTTCATTTGAAAAACCCTCCACACATGGTAAAGTTTGATGGTCTTCCTGAAAATGTAGTTCCTATTGCTAAAATGTCTCAAACCATTGAATGTACTATGAAATCAGATCAGATCAGGATGGTTGAGCGTGAGCAATGTTGTGTGCTTCCCAATTTCTCTATGACAGATTATGGATCACAAGGCAAGACACAACCATATAACCCTGTGGATCTGCAACACTCCAACAGTCATCAGTCATATTATACTTGCCTGTCCCGCTGTGCATCTGCAAAGGGTACATTAATAATGCAGTCTTTACAACCAAGCATGATCACTGGAGGATGTTCAGGATGGCTAAGACAAGAATTCTGTGATTTAGAGATATTGGATGAGATCACAAGACTTACTTTTCACTCCTAGCTTGTTCCAGAAATTAATGGTCATTGTCGAAACACTCTCATCAGGCAGTTTCATATGTGGAAAGGCTTAAATTATGTGCCAGAAAATTTACATCCAACAATCAAGTGGTCTGCACAATGTCCCAATCATATTGAAGCAGATGTGCAAGACATTCCATGGCAAATTGTGAATCAAAAGGAAAATTTAAATTCCAATTTGAACAATTCAACAATTAAGGCTTCAAATTCATTCACCACTGCCAAAGGGAGCATGCCACTTTTGTATAAGATTAATACACCTACCAGTACTAAACGCAAGGCTGATGATCAAAATGAACTACATGCAATTAAAAAGCTGAAAACATTCCACATTTCAAGTATAGATGCAATAAAACAAAAAAATGAAAATGGGTCAGACAGACCAAACAAAAAACAAAAATTGACAAACTTTGATGAAGATGACACACCACCGGGCACTCAATGGGATGGAAATAACTATAGTTGTGCATATGATGCTTTATTTACTATTTTGTTCAACATATGGGCAACAAAACCAAAAAAATGGAAAAGAATATTCCAAGAGTCCAATCAATATCTTTCTACATTGCATGATGGATTCCAAAAATATCTGAGGGGTGTGAGTACTCTTGAAGCTGCATGTGATGGTGTTCAAGCTATTCTGTTTGAGAATGATCCTGTTCTTTTTCCTTCTGGACATACAGGCTGTAGTGTCTCTGCATTGACCACACAAATGTTCTATCCTGAATACAAAGTACCACAATTGCACCTCCAATGCTCTCATTGTGATCATACAATCATGATTAATAGTAACCGTGTAGGTAGACTGATGCATGTGGCCCATAGTGCAATAGGCTCAATATCACAAATACTTGAAAGTCATATGCGTCACCAATCACAGCAAGTTTGTGGCAACTGTAATGCTCCATTAGAAACAACAATACATTTTAGTGAGACACATAAAATATATGCAGTTGATGTAACTGACAGAAATTTCACACTAAGTAGGACACTGAAAATACAAGGACCAGTACGTGCCACCACCCTTCATCTCGAAAGTCTTGTGTATCATGGTGGCTATCATTTCACTTGTCAAATTGTAGATGAGTCCGGAAATATTTGGTTTCATGATGGGATGACTACAGGGAGAATTTCAATAAAGGATGGTAAATTTGGAACTGTCAGTCAACCGAATCTAAAGAAGTGTAGAAATAAAAAGTTATGCCTTGTAATATATAGACACAGATCATAAATTAATAAAGGACACAAAATATGACAAATAGACTTTTGTTCCCTCCAGTTTTGTCTGAGCAACTATACAATCAGAACTGAGGACTCGTTTCTGCCGTGCGAAGCATCGGCCCTCTTCCAGCAAGTTTCGCTGATGGATCCATAAAATCGCATTCAGGCGGAGTTTGAATTGACCTATCGACAAGGACGCGTCAAAAAGTAGACTAAACTCATTCCCAGTAATGAAATGGCGACACCCATCAGGAAGAAGAGGAATTTCAAAGGTTTAGGGCTTGATGTTGCTCAGCCAACCCCGAGTGCAGAACCGGGGCCTATGCCAACAAGACTGGCACCGGCAGCTGGAGGCGGGAAGAAACGGCCTCCTCCGCTGAAATCTACGAAAACGACGGGGGCACCTGCCCAAGAAACCAACAACGATCTCGTTATAACTGTCGCCAATAATGGACCAACCTCTGCACCGGTGACAGGAGCTGTATCGGCACGTCGGATGACATATCATACCAACCTTGCAAACACACTTGCCAATCTTGATATGAATGCAGAGGTCAAATTTGACCTGCGGAACGAAGATCTGAAGGATTTGCAGGAACTGGGGCAAGGGAACGGAGGTAGTGTCAAGAAAGTCGAACATACCCCCACAAGTACCATCATGGCGAAGAAGGTGGGTTATTCGCCGTTATTCTAGCCGTTATAGCGCAGCGGGGACTAACTCAGACTGGACAATATGGCTCCATCGTATCGACTTAGATTGTTCTCATTGATGCCAAACCCTCAGTACGAAAACAGATCCTTCGCGAACTGCAGATCATGCACGATTGTCATTCCAAGTATATCATCTCATTCTACGGCGCGTTTCTTTCCGATCCCAATATTTGCATCTGCATGGAGTTTATGGACAAAGGGTCTTTGGACGGAATCTACAAGCAAATAGGTGCAATTGATATCGATGTGGTTGGCCATGTGGCACTGGCGGTGTTGGAGGGCTTGACATATCTTTATGATGTTCACCGTATCATCCATCGTGGTGAGTTTCACTTCTCGTCGATGTGTTATCGGGATCACGTGGCTCATATTTGATCTGCCTACGGACATCAAACCGTCCAACATTCTGTGTAATTCACAGGGACAAATCAAGATCTGTGATTTTGGAGTATCAGGTGAACTGATCAACTCAATCGCTGATACATTTGTTGGAACATCGACATATATGAGCGTGAGTTGTCGGATCTTTTAGTAACACCCCTCCTAATCTGGCCGCCTTGTACTAGCCAGAGCGGATACAAGGAGCTCAATATACCGTGAAATCTGATGTATGGTCTCTCGGCATATCCCTTATCGAGCTTGCACTGGGGCGCTTTCCATTCTCCGAATCAGATCCAGATGATTCCGACCTTTCTGACTTTGAAGGAACACTATCACCAAGTCGGCCTGGACCCCTACCAGCCGCAAAATCGAAAGCAGATAAAGCAAAGAAGGATAGACGGAAGAGTAAAGGTGTGAGTCTGCAAGGTGGGGGGATGATGATGAGCATTTTAGAGTTGCTGCAGCACATTGTTAACGAACCAGCGCCGAAGCTAATACCAGAAGGACGATTCCCAAAAGAGGCTGAGGACTTCGTGGATAGCTGCCTGTTTAAGGATCCCGATGTAAGGAAGACACCGAAAGATTTACTGGTCAGTTATTTGTCTTTCATGAAGTACGGATAATATTGACTTCTATTATTTGTACAGCAACACGAATGGATAGAGAAGGCTAAAGCGTCAACTATCGACCTTAAAGCATGGGCCAACACCTTCTAGTTCTACGTCGTGTCACGTTTTGCTTTCTGCCGTGTACAATCATACGTTCGCTCTTGCTTTCTTGCCCTGTCTTTGATTTGGTCCGTCACGACCTCGTGTATTTTAGACACGGCCCAGGATGAACACGTACTTGCGTGCGGGCCTGGGCCCATACATTGCAGCCAAAATCGCGTCCACGATATAAATTGAATAATGTGACGGGGAAATAGATTACATTGCAACGTTTGTCGGGACTGAGGGCCATCGCGATTACCGTGATCAGGGATCACACGGCTTTTGCCAAGGTGGACGCTACAGAAAATAGTCAACATTGCAAAGTAGAGTTCGTCCGATGCGCGTTTCGCCGACTCGCACCTCAATTTATCACGCCACCACCCCTCTCCGTCCGGGTAGTTATGCGGTGACGGTATAACTTCCAAAATCCACCAAACAGATTTAATTTGAGTTGGTCGTGAAAGCGGTTGCGAAGCATCAGACTCGTTGTCATGCGAGTCGTCTTTAAACAAGTGTTACGGGGGACGACTTCAAGTCAATGCCGTATAGGTTAAGTGTCTCCTTGTCGAAAATGATGCCATTATCTGGCATATCATCTAACGGAGAGAAATTCGGCCGAGCGAATGTTTGGCTGTGTCTGGAATTTATTCGTAGCAAGATTGGCAAAGGACGCACCGGTATGGCATCCTGGAAACCAGACTTCAAGTGCGTCGGTTTTGGTTTCGCCATTTCCATTCTGGTTGGTATTGTTTCGTTGGCTGATACTAATACCCTCCCCGTTCGAGAGGTCCTCTTTCGCGTTATCCGACTGGCGGAGGTTCTTCTGCAAAAATGGTTTCTTCTTATATACTAGTGGGCCCGCCTAGGCCAGCCTTCATTGGATCAACCAACAAAACTAGGTTGGCATGTTCAGGATCATGCGATGGGTTTAGAGAGGGCCTGTGAAACAAATTTAGTTGAAACCTAGCGCGCTGCTACGGTGTCCCGCGTCAGAATGGTGATCAATAGCCAGTCTAAGTACTCACTTCGTCAGGAGACAGAGTGTGTCGGAAAACCTTGATAGAGTAATTTGAGTTCGTGAAGGGCAGTGTTCTCCCCATAATGCCAGCACTGGAGATGGTATCCCAAACTCCCATGAGCTCGACCTGCACTATCTGCCCAAACGTTCGCTTGAACCCGGCAGCGAGCTGAATTCCTGATGTGTCCGTGCGCTTGTATAACTTATAGGCAAAAGGGAGTTGTTCCACGTCCCTTTCTAGCAGTCCAACCTGGATAGAAATAAGGGGTTAGTGGAGTTGGCCGTATGCAGCGCTATGTAAGTCACTTTGTACAACATGCCGACAGCCGCACGAGCCGTATAGGTACCTCGAGAAAACCCTTAGATTATTTAGGCAATCATTCAGGTTTGAAGGTTTATAACTCCTGGCCATACATACCGAAAATACAGAACTTGTCACCCTCGCGATAGTTCTCCATCAAGAAAGTATAGCCTCCCAGGACGTGGGTATCCAAATACCTATGTGCGATAAGTCGTGGTAGGAGCGCTGTCATGGGGTATGTATACCAAGCTATGGCATCATCCATAATCCTTGCAAGCCATGTAAACATGGGGGATACCTCTCCCACTTTGTAATAAGTCCCCGGACAAGATTGAATTACTGCGTATAGGATTAGCGTAGGTGCTAAAGAATTGCCATGCGGGTCTCACACAAGATATCGGTTCTGGGAAAGGGACATGTATGAGTATAATCACACCGGCTTGACGGTTAGACGGACTCACAAACATGAAGATTGCGGATGCCAGTTCGAGCTTCGATCACCAAATGTAAGCAATCTTCGAGCGTGTCATTTTGAACGTGAGCTCATGCTTAACCTATTGGCCCACAGTCGTGAGTAGCATGGAACTTTGATTTCAATAAATGCCGGTGTTCTCACCGTCAGTAAATGATCGTAGGTGAGCAAAGTAAAGCCAGCCACAAGCATGTATCTGCCACGCATTTACCGTTCGGTCAATTATTTATTCCGTGGATTGCGGATGCAGAATCACCTAACAGGGTGCTCGATGTAATTTTTGTCCTCCGAGCGGTGGTGTGTCACCGCTGGTGAAACCATGGCAGTAAAATCGACTGTTTTCTAAGGTGCAGTGGTGGCTGGTTGTAATCAACACCATCTAAAACGCAGGCTGATATGTACTTTGACTCTCCGAGGGGACCTATATACACTTGCTGCAGTCCTAACACCTGCATCAGGACTATTGGTAGGTCGCCGGAGAAGCTTGACACAAGGCTGATGTCTGTCGGTTGGTTGCTGGTAGTAATGATGACTTGTTGGTAGGTCTGGCCGAGAGAGTATTTGATCTAGTTGGTAGTATTTAGGAATACTCCAAAATGCCAAATATAGGGGCAGAAAATTGGCCATGAATTTCGCATGGTAGGTTTTACCTTTGTGGGCACTACCGGGTTGTCTGGTTGCTGATGGGATGGCCGTTGTCCTAACATTGGCATCAACCGAACGGAATGAACTACAAGAAATTGTCAAGAATGTAATGGTTTCAAGAGGCAAACATCTCCAAGCCAAAGGAATATTGGTAACCGTTGAGGGAATGCTGTATAAAATGTTATATTATGCTTGTGATGAACGTGGAACGTTAAACCCTCGGTCGAATCATCAACTTGAAGTTAGTCTCCCGTAGGCAGCCGCAATAGTGGAGAAGATAGTCGTTCTCACTATACACAAACTTGAAAGAAGTTTGGAGTGGCGGTCTGTGGCGGTGCCAAGCAATAGGCGCTCACAGCCTATTTTGCTTCAAGCCTGAACTTGGATAAAGCACAAAGGCCGAGTATGCATGGCACTGGTCCCTGGTAGCCCAGAAATTCAAGCCCGCTCAATGCCACCTTGGGCGGCCCAAGAAGGTGGAGAGAACGTCACCGAGGCTCTGCAGGCACTGGACACATACAAGAAGAAGGATCCTTCGAAAGGTAACCGTCCTTAGTATCGTTCAAGGGACCGCGCGTGCTGATGATGTTCCAATGAGCAGTTGTTGTTCGCTTCAAGGCTGTCGGAAATGCTCCAATCATGAAGCAGAACTTCTACAAGATTACCGCGTCCAACCGATTCCAAGCTGTGATTCAGTTCTTAAGGAAGGAACTTGCTTGGAAGGTTGGTGATCCACTTGTGAGTTCATTTGTTGCGAGCTCCATGAATGCATCATGAATAATATCTGGTGGATCAGTTCACGTATATCAATTTGGCGTTTTCTCCTGCCCCCGACGATACTGTATCAAACCTGTACAAAGTATGTATCCTTCTATCTTCACTGTCGTCCTACATATTGACACTCGAGCTAGTCCTTTGCCACAGATGGCCATCTGATAGTAAATTATAGGTGAGTCTGCTGACATCTCGTGTACGGCTATCTGATAACAGCGTTTTACAGCACGACGGCAGCTTGGGGCTGATGGATTTAACCCGCGTATCTCAAAACGAATTCCAACCTGCTCGGACATAATATTGGGCATAATACCATACTCCTTGCGCCGTCTTACAAAACGGGACAGATCGGGCAGAAGTGGTTCTATATTTTAATGTTATTCAATCGCATGATGATACTTTCAAACGGAGAACAGAGTGATCCTCCGGATGTATTCGAACAATCATCTTCCAGAAGGGCCTCATCTCTGGCACTTGAAGGCACAGCTCACTTACAATTTGGACCTCATTCGCCATCGACGGAATCGGGCAATTATTACAGTCCGGCTGCGGCTGCAAGTCTTTGATTCGTCTGCATATCCGTGGACCCATTTGCACTATGATACTGTGGCTCATTATAGCTCATGTGGATATAACGCGCCTCTCCTCTGTTGTGCATCAATACACAGCAACGGACGGGATACCATTCATCTTACCATTTCGATTTCTCAGCATCACTGCAGCTGACTGCCCATACTCGTTTGAGTCGAGATCGATCGACCATCTAATTTGACGTTTCCGACGTTCCGACTTGTTGAGGTTCATGACGTGCGAGCAGTCCACCACAATACTGATAAACACAACTTGGGAGGTTTTTGATTAGGTCAAAAATCCCTTATTTCTATTATATCAGATCCTATCGGATTGGCTAACCTCCAAGTTCAAAAGCAACACTCCTCGAAGTTCGAACATCAAGGAGTCGGGATACCGGAATTGCTATTTTTGGAGTAGCAGTCCTCGTCTGCATCAGTGTTCAATCCCGTTTGCAGGCAGCACGAGCGGCAACGAAGTGACAGCTGATGATAAGACTTGGAAAGGCTGTCCATGATCTTGCACAAGCTCATGGGCCACTCTTACCTATTGTACTAATCTGTCAGTACTATTCATTTCGGTGGCGTAAACCTTAGACCAACATAGATGTATGTAAGCACGTCTTGTATAGCCTGCGCACTGCCCTTAACGCTGGGCCGAGCGTGGAATATGGGATGGAGGTATAGACTCTAATATGAACCTTATTTTTTATTTATTTTATTTTTGCTTTACGTACTTCTTTACGACGTGCGCCAGTCAAATTAGATCTTTCAGCGTATCATTCACTTAAAGAACATACTCCGGATAAAACGAAAGCATCCTGTATAACAACAGTGAAGTCGACCGGGATCTGCCAAGATAACCGCCACAGATAGTCGCCTTTTTTACTGCCACCCAAACAATTCTAACCAGCCTGGTGTGCTGCGATTTACTATCACTCGGTCTCCTCGCCGCAGCTAGGCCAATCCGTGTTGTTACAATGTGTTCAAATCCTATATTTATATATAAATATGCATAAGGACAAAAGTTCTGGTCTGTAGTGCCGCCGAGGGGTATGTAGTCCCTGCAGGACATGCAGAAGCGGTGATAAAATAAATTACGAGAGGTGTAGAGGTGGCTAAGAAAACATTCTGAGTTCCTGTCATATTTATGACCCCTCTAAGCCAACTTGTGACAGCAGAAACGGGATCATCTGGTTACTTCCGACGACACTGTTTAATTAATGGTGGGAAGAAGTAAGTAATGGTGCCAAACTAAATTGTGGAAAATAAACTGTGTCACCTGAAAGGTCCATCTGAGTGTCGCCTTGTATGCAGTCTGGGGAGACCCGTCGACAAAGCCTCTCAACGAACAGGGCCTCTAAACGTCTTCATCTTGTTGAAGTCCGAGTCCATCACCCCATTGATGGAGGGGATAACCACACTAGAGTCTGTGATGGTGCGTGGTTGTAGCTCTTCTACGAGGCCAGGTATACTGAACCCACTCACTTATTTGGGTTGTAATTGGGGCAGGATCATCCGTTGGGAGCAAGCGAGCGCCTACGTCAGGCTCAATTCAGGCTAGTATGTAGTACCATTTTCGGTCTTGGGCGGATCGAAGGCAGTGCTTGGCGGGCCGCCACTGACAGCAGTCATCTGGCATTTCAAGTTCCTATCATTGACGCTGGTTAAATAGCCTAGAACATCAATGAACCGCCCTGTCATAGCCCCTCCTTGGTTTGCTATAACATGCACCCCATGCACACCGTTCTATCCTGACCAGTATGCCTTACTTTAAGAACAGCAAACGAACCGTGGTCAAACACAGTACTTTAAACGACAACACTGGCGACTTGAATGTCTACTTCCCCAACTCGCAAGAAGAGCCTGAGGAAAAGATACTTGCTGCTTTAAACCCTGCAGTTGTCGAGCGAAGAGGGTACGATGTTCCTGGGTGTATGGAGGGAACCCGTAAGGGTGTGTTCGAGGATATCGACGGTTGGCTGGAAGATTTTGGTGCACCTAACATTCTCTGGATCAGCGGCAGCCCTGGGTCGGGTAAATCCGCCGTTGCGTCATCTCTGGTCTCGGAGTTAATCAAGCGTCAACGACTGGCTTCCCACTTCTTCTGCAAGCGCGACCACGCTCGTCTTGGTGATCCGGCGGTTCTCTGGCGTACGGTAGCGTCTGATCTTGCTCGATTTCATCCAGGCGTCAAATCCATTCTACTCGAGTTTTTGAAGAAGACAAATTTTAGAGACACAGACATCTCACTGCATTTTCAGTGTTTAATCGTGGAACCGTTGATGAAAAATCGCGACCGTTCGTCGGCACCTTCGCCTGTCATTGTTCTTGACGCGTTGGACGAATGTGGGTCTGACGAGTCTCAATCCGCGCAACGGCGCGTCCTCCTCAAGACGATCGCTCTGTGGTCGTCTCGTCTTCCTCTGACATGCAAACTCGTAGTCACCAGCCGGGAGGAGCCTGTACAGGCTCCTACTAACGACCCACTCTACCGCCACATCAAACTCGAAACCGGAGATCTCGCCAGTCCCAGCGCAGCTGAGGATATTCGTATCTTCTTTGAGAAGAGTTTTGCCGATATCGCGCCAGAGCTTGGCTTATCAAACATTTGGCCAGGGAAGCCGAAGAAGATGCAACTTACGAAACGGGCGGCCGGTCTTTTCATATGGGCAAAGACCATTATCGCATTTATTGCAGAAAACCAAGGAAACCCGGACACAAAGCTGCAGCTCATTCTTAAAGGAGAATTGGGCAAGGGAAGAGAGAATATCGATAGCCTCTATCGACAAATACTTCGCTTCGCTTTCAAAAATGAGAGCGAACCTACACTCGAACTGTTCAGAGCAGTCGTAGGCGCAATCGCCATCGCCAAAGTACCTCTTCATCGCAACGACCTAAAACATTATCTCAATAGGGAGGACGCAGAAGATGACAGGCAGATTAACGTCATTCTTCGTAAGCTGTCTTCCGTGATATCGAAGGGAGACGACGGACTACTTCATCTCAGACACTTATCATTCGTCGAATTCTTGACCGACGCCAAACGATGTCACGAATTCTTCATTGATGAAATCAAACATCGCCGGAACCTCACGTTGGCATGCTTACGACTGATGAATCGAGACCTTAAGTTCAACATCTGTGGCTTAGAGACTTCTCACTGTCGAAACGACGACATGAAGAAACCAATCCCGATCCCTGCTCATCTGTTGTACTCGTGCCGATTTTGGGCAGAACACCTGGAAGAGGATGACAAGAAGCACGACCGTTACACACTTCTGAAAGAGATAGAGTATTTTCTCTACAATCGCTTTCTCTTCTGGCTAGAAGTACTTAGCCTCGCGAAAGAGGTGCCCGTTGCCCAACGTGCCCTCCTTACTACAATATGTTGGTTAGGGGTGAGTGTTTCCCCTTTGTTATATACTGAACACCGCATTTGATACTATTCCTTCAGAAATCTAACAAAGAGCTCTCAGCATTTGCCAAAGATGCCCGCCGATTTGTGGTTTGCTTCCAGATTCCCATTTCCGAGAGTGCCCCTCATATCTATTTATCTGCACTGCCACTTTCGCCACAAAAATCGAAAGTCTCGAACCATTTCCTTCCCCACTTCCCCAAAACACTTTCTACCACCACTGGGCGAAGCGATCGTTGGCCTGCTATTCTGAACATCTTTAAAGGCCACACCGGCCATGTCCGGTCTGCTTCATTCTCCCCTGACAATAGATTTATTGCTTCAGGCTCAGCAGACAAAACAGTTTGCATTTGGGATGCGGAGACAGGCCTGATGTTTTCGGGTCCTTTCAAAGGTCACACCAACCAAATCAGGTCTGTTGCATTCTCACCAGATGGTAAACGTGTGGCATCAGGCTCAGACGATACAACAATATGTATCTGGGACGCTGAGACAGGCCGGATGGTTTCAGGTCCCTTCAAGGGCCATATTGACTTCGTCAGGTCGGTCGCATTCTCACCTGACGGTAAACGCGTAGTTTCGGGCTCAGGTGACAACACAGTACGCATCTGGGATACCGAGACGTGCAAGACAGTGTCAGGTCCATTCGAAGGCCATACCGACTTTGTCATGTCTGTCGCTTTCTCTCCTGATGGTAAACACATTGTTTCCGGCTCAGATGACAACACTGTTCGCATCTGGCACGCCGAGACGGGTCAGACAGTGTTAGGTCCTCTCAAAGGCCATACCGATCATGTCCTGTCAGTTGCATTCTCGTCTGATGGCAAACGTATTGCTTCATGCTCAGCAGACAAGACCATCCTCATCTTGGATGCTATGACAGGTGCGGCATTGCTAGGTCCTTTAGAAGGCCACGCCGATGACGTGACGTCCGTTGAATTTTCCCCCAATGGTCAACTCGTTGTTTCGGGTTCAACAGACAAGACCATCCGCATCTGGGACGTAACGACCGGTAAGACGGTATCAGGTCCATTTGAAGGCCACACCGATTATGTCAGGTCGGTTGCATTCTCTTCAGATGGCAAACGGGTTGTTTCCAGCTCAGACGACAAGACCATTTGTGTCTGGGATGCTAAGGCTGGAACAACCGTCTCAGGACCTATCGAACACCCGGCCCACTATGTCAGAACTGTTGCGTTTTCCCCTGATGGTAAAAATATTGTCTCGGGAACAGATGACGAGCAGATACGCATTTGGGATGCCAAAACGGGTGAACTGGTGGCGGATCCCTTCACTGGCCATACCGACGATATCAGGTCTATCGCATACTCGCCTGACGGCACACGTATCGTTTCCGGCGCGGACGATGCTACGGTTCGCATCTGGGATCTTGCGACACGTCAAGTTTTGAAGCTCACCGGTCACGATGGCCATGTCCTGTCTGTCGCATTCTCGCCCGACAGCAAACTCGTCGTTTCGGGTTCAGATGACGAGACAATATGTATCTGGGATGCCGAGACTGGGCGTAAAATGACCGGCCTTTTGAAAGGCCACGTCGACTATGTCAGGTCTGTCGCCTTCTCGCCTGACGGTAGACGTATTGTTTCTGGATCCGATGATAAGACGGTTCGCATCTGGGATACTGAAACGGGAAAGACAGTTTCAGGTCCTTTCGAAGGACATACTGACGACGTTATGTCAGTGGCATTCTCGCCCAACGGCAAACATGTCGTCTCGGGCTCGTCCGATAAGACCATCCGTATCTGGGATATTGCCACAGGCGAGACGGTCTCAGGTCCATTCAAAGGCCATAGTAACGATGTTAGGTCCGTTGCATTCTCCCCTGATGGCAAATGGGTTGCCTCGGGCTCGGCGGATAGCACAATCCGTGTCTGGGATGTCACCACAGATCAGACAATTTCAGGTCCCTTCAAGGGCCATACCGACTATGTCAGGTCTGTGGCATTCTCGCCGGATGGAAAACTTATCGCTTCGGGATCAGACGACGAGTCCATCCGCGTCTGGGATGCGGAAACAGGCAAGACAGTCTGCGGCCCTATAACTGGGCAAACTCACTATATTCGGTCGGTTGCGTTCTCGCCTAATGGTGAACGTGTGGTCTCAGGCTCAGACGACAAAACCATTTGCATCTGGGATGCCACGACAGGCCAGAAAGTTTTGGGCCCATTAAAGGGCCATGATGGCTATGTGAGATCGGTAGCATTCTCGCCTGATGGTAAACGGATCGCTTCAGGCTCGGACGATGAGACAATCCGTATCTGGAATGCCGATACCGGTGTCACAGAATTTGACCCACTCAAAGGCCACACAGACTACGTTAGATCTGTTGCCTTCTCACCGAACGGTAAACATGTCGTTTCGGGCTCCGACGATAAGACGGTACGCGTTTGGGACTCTGAAACAGGCAAGACAACATCAGGTCCTTTCGAAGGTCATGCCGAATATGTCATGTCGGTTGCATTTTCGCCCGACAGTGCACTAATATGTTCGGGCTCAAACGACCAGACTGTCTGTATCTGGGATCTTGCAACAGGTGTGATTGTCAGGGGGCCTTTTCGAGGTCACACCAGTTATGTTTTATCTTGCGCGTTCTCACCAGATGGCAGACGTGTCGTCTCAGGCTCAGCGGACAAAACAATCCGAGTATGGGATGTTGAAACGGGCAAGGAGCTAGGCCTTTTCGAAAGCCATACTGGCTATGTGAGATCGGTCGCGTTCTCTCCTAGCGGCGAATATGTTTTGTCGGGCTCAGGCGACAAAACAATTCGCGTCTGGAATGCCACAACAGGTCGGACTGAATCAAAGCCTTTTGAAGGCCACACCAACTACGTCATGTCTGTTGCATTCTCACCCGATGGTCGACGTATCGTTTCAGGCTCTGCAGACAAGACAATCCGCATATGGGATGCTGATGCAGATCAACAGGTCTCAGGTCCAGCTCTATCCGTGCAATTGACATCTCCACCCGCCGAGAAAAATATTGCCTCGAGCCGAAAAACAGATAGCTCTTGGAGTGAAGGAAGTTCAACCCTACATCATGGCTTTTCCCTTGATCACTCAAATGGCTGGGCAATTTCGCAGCATTCAACTGACTCGGCGACAGGCTCAAAGGCATCTTTGCTTTTTTGGGTCCCTCCTCACCATCGACATGGAATATGTAGCTCAGAGACCATCACTATCATGGAGACACCATTAAACAGGATCGACTTCTCCCGGTTTATACATGGCTCCTCTTGGGCACAATGTTATTTACCTGTGCCCACGATGAAACGCACCTTGTCCCCCCTCCCGCCTGAAATTTTATTTGAAGGACAAGCACCTTTACTGTGGCTAAGGATAATTGTGTTGTTGGCGGCGGTGGCGGCGGCGGGGGGTATATTACATTGGCTGGGCGATGTACTGCTTGGGTTTTGGCTTTTCTAGTCCAAGGTATGACATTATATTCGTTGTTGTTGTCAGTGGTAAAGCTGATGAAGCATTCATATTGGCGTGAATAGTAGCGTGATTCACTCTGGACGATTAGCACGCTGATCGCTTATTTATATAAACGGATAATGGCCGCTTAGTGACCCGGATAGTTCTTGATCTTTGGGAAATAATTTTAATAGTATGATAACCTAGCAGAATGGTGAATTCTATTCAATAATGCTCAGAGGCTACTTGAGGCCCTGCAATGGCTACTACTGAACACGGCCGGGTACCCATGTCACTCGCAGCGTGGAACGTGAGCTTGTTTATTGAAGACTTCGGCCGAGCACATCATAAATGGACAGTCAGAGCCAGCATTACACCCATTTCATCTGCCACCCTGGCAGGATCCCAGAATCCGTATGTATTTAGCTACGATTTATGCCAAATCAGAATTGGCCTCATAGCTTATTGAGGTACTGTGCCAAACAGAGGCCTTCGATTCAGAGTCGAATCACAGGACGCTTGTAATCCGCAAATATCTTTAACTTATTCATCACCATCAATCACCAACATCCCCTCTGAACTCCAACCATACCACCAATGGACTGCTCAGGGATGTCTTCCAAATCCCATCTACATCATGTCGCCGACCTCAAACTCAGAACTCAACATCCATCGTTTTTCGACCCCCCTTCGCCTTCCTCTAGAATATTCACCTCGTTGACGTCCATATGTGAACGTGCCAAGGAATTCATCCACACTCTCCTTCCCCCATAGGCAAAAAATCATTCCTACAGATCTTACGCATATGGTCTAGTTATAGCCAACCTTGCAGGCTGGCCTACAACCAACCTTGGAAACTCATACGGAACGGATGCACTTGGACGGGATAAGGAACTGTGATTCCTGATGGTGATTTTGCACGACATTGTTTGGGACGCGCAGAAGAACCTACAAACGAGATTGAGTCGGAGGAATTAAGGCCAGGGAACTGTTGATGAGTTGGGGCGCTCAGGAAATCGCCGACGAAGTTTGTGAATCCGTTATCAGACATACCGTAAGTGGGGTGTGTACTTGCGAGGCACCGATACTACTGATGTTCGTCATGACAAACAAGGATCCACAAGCACCCACCGGTGGTGTCCGACTCATGACTGCCCCTAATTCAAGTGCGTTGCTTGATCCACATGTAGTCTCTGAAAATGAGTAGCTTTGAGTGCTGACAGCATGGCGCCGTGGGTAGGGGCCGGTAATGACCTCAGAGGTTTTTCCGTGCCATCCTTGTCTGTATGTCACAAAAACGCTGGGATACGATGCAAACCCGGGTGTCTGAGTGCAAGTGGGCACCTGGGATGATCCTTGGGGCTATGGATGACATTGGTTGCTTCAAGGAATTAGAAGGGAAAGCTCAAGAGGATGACCAAAGGAGAAAGACTAATACTTCGAACAATATCGAAAGACACCTCGGTTTCGTGTTCACATCGAAAAAGACGTCGCGAATAATATTGAGGTTCCACCGCGTTGCAAACCATGAGTAATAGGTACGGTGTGTTACGATCAAAATAAATTGACCTCAGAACACGCAGGCCCAGTATTAGCTCAGCGTTGGCACTTCAAATGGTCTAAAGTTAGCGCCCGCCTGGAAGACTTTCCTGGTCCTCCAGCGCGTTTCGAAGGCGTTCAAAATAGACATATCAATGCTGAAGGACAGGGACCACATTATTCGACCCGGACATGGACGTTCTCGACATGTGCCAGTTGATCGTGATATCCATTCGGAGGCTGAAGAATAAGAACACCAGTCTCCCTGGTCAGATGTCTGATGCAACTGTGCTATTGCATCGCGGAGCAGGATCAGTTCCTCGGGCATGTCGGAATATGCTGGAAAATGGAATGGCCCAGGTTGACAGCCTTCCTAAGCTAAGATAGTTGCGATCTACCCCCGAGCGTTGTCGACAGCTGACGCTCTGTTAAGCTCCTAGACTCGTGACCACCCCCAGGTGGGCGGGTCACCAGTCTACTGAGCTCCGCGTTCGGACCCAATTGGTAGTGGAGTTGCACTGGACATATGCTCGTGGACATAGTAAGGCGTGTGGATCCGGCCATTCATTTTCAAATGAATGAAATCACTTCAGCATACACGAAGCACAACGTAGTCTTCGTTCTGTGCGGGTATTTGTGCATCCGAAAGTCCAATTAGGTGAGTTAGAAAATTGAATGTGAACGAACGTTTTGGTACAAACCGAAAAAGTGTAGCCACCGAGCAAGAATAACGAGAGAGCTGGCCCAATGTGTAAGATTCAAAGCAGCTGTCGTGATGGGGACAGTGAATATATCCGCCACGTACGCATGGATACCCGCTACAGCCATCCAGACAACGTGAGTCGGGAAGTTGTTTGAATAATCATATCACGGAACAAAAGTTCCAGTTAGTTCTACAGCAATATTATAGCTCCATAGGCAGTAACACGAGGTCAGCGGTTGTCCGCGAGTAAATGAAGCCAATTCATCGTGCGGAGTGCAGCCAAAGGTGATAAGAACTACTTCAATAACACCGACCTGGACTGCAAGGCGTCTCGAAGGAGTAAGATTAAATCCAACAGACCAGAGCAGACGTGCGAGGAGATTCTAGAACCCAAGATCGTCACTGTGCTGGTGACTGCAATCGATGATTGGTAGTTAAATCTCAACCGAAGACTCAATCGTAGGGGAGCAGAGCATGCCGCCATTTGAAAAGGTGAATCGCAGTTAGACTTTTCGGAGCCTATTCCAGTCGCCAAGTCCGTCGGAATCAACGTACTATCACACCCTCTGGACACAACAGTCCTCAGTGTCATTGTATCCGAACTCTCAAGGAAACTCGAGTGAATAAAGCGGAGTCGAATTAAGCTTTGTGCTCTAGGCTGACCGGATCGATCTGCGAAGAGCGTGTTCCCTTGTATATCGAACAGAAGGCAGGCCGATCTGCAGGATAAACTTAAAACGAAAGCCCCCGAATCAAAGGCGGTCCAAACCTTATTTAATGAAAGACCCCCCCTTGTGCCTTCTTAGCTTCCGAAGGTAAAGACGCCGTCAATTGCCTGGCTTGCAACCGTTGGGCACCGGGCAAACATAGGATGCAGAAATATGACAACCATGTCACCCGCGGAAGCTATCATAGGACTTTTACGTAGATGTAGCTGATTGTGCCCGTATCTGGGGAACGCGCTGTGTATCTGAGGAAGGTTCCAAAATCTGCGAAGGAGTCCGCCAGAGCACGATGAGCGATGATGGCATCGTTCATTTTGTACATCATGGACGTCCAAGAAATGAAATACACGCGCACGATACCGGAGGGATCGGGAGATAACGCATTAGCCTTTGCGATTGTCGTAACACTGGTGATCGATGATCCAAGCCTTGATGACGCTTCGGCGGCAGCGGCAAAACGTAAAGATAAAGCGACGGAAGCACAACACATCGGTATTGATTGTGCAACTAGATAGATGCAAAATGAGTAAGAAAACGCGAGGCGGAGAACATGACACACATCATCCACTCGCAAGTCCAGAACAGCTTGAATGGATGAAGGATGAATCTGTCAGAAAACATTTGCAACAAATTGCGCAATAGTCTTAGGCCTTTATCTAGTATAGGGAAATTCTTCATCAGAATCCAGGAGGACAGAATTAGGGTATCACCTCCGTACCTGCAATATCGAAATTTAGCACAATGTTCCAGAACTTCGACTGCAAAGGGAAAACAGCGAGGCTTATCATTGATTGCCGATCACGGATTTCCGATAAATAGAACAACAAAGACGGCACATGAACTTAATATTGTGCGGCGAGGCTGTCTGTTTGTTGCCTCGTGCAAGGGCGGAGAGGTCACGATGGTAGAAACATGTCAAGATTGGGCAAGTCGCGACGCCACAATTACAGCAGGCGAAACCCTCGATCGAACCGGTGAGCCGATAGCAATAACGATCAAATTCTAGTCTATGTTATTAATGGTTATTACGGACATCCAGTGCGAAAACGGTCAAGATGAATTGCGCGGTCAGACGCAGTCTAGCTAGGGGATATGACGCTTCGTAGGTATTAGAACTAAAAGAATAAAGCACTAGGCTCTCCATATGTACCACGAATACCAGAAGAAACCAAGGGGAATAGATGCGATGCGATGAGACGGAACCAAATATGCAGATGTCTATGGATAATTGTTCGAATGCCAGATGATATAGGAGGTGATAAAAGCTTGTGCCGTGATACCAGTTCAACAAAGTCCCAAAAGCAGGAGGAGGAAGTCTAATGAAAGTCCATGGTCAGACTTGTAATTTTGATCTTTCCTAAACACAGCGATTCATCAGCATAGAGTTTGGAGATCACACGCAAGAAGGGACTAACGGGTTTACGCATCATCAGCGGCGGTGAAGAACCAGACGGATTTGAATCGCGAGGTGGCTGCGAGCGGGAAAAGGTCGGATGATCAGGAATAAAGCGCACCAGCACCTAAGTTGATACGCACAGGGTTCATGTATACAGGCTTAGATGGAGGTGTTTGCGGTGAATAAGATGCAGCGGTTTTGGAGAGGACCTTCTGAAGCTGTTGATGGAAGAAAATTAGCCGTGATCGGGCCAAATGGAGACATACAACGTGCCTTGGCTTCACCCTCCGCCGCCCGCTGTGCATACATGCTTTGGTGCAAAGAAACACTGTCCATACTTTTGGCTTGCGGAAGTGAAGAGAGGGCGCACGAGAGACTAGGCAGAGCCATCAGCCTGTCTGCAGAGACACCTTTGTTCGGCTGGCAGTTCTGTTGTCGGGTGGTCATAGTAATGCAAAGAAAATGGCTGCCGAGTGTAGAAAAGGGTGTACAGGGGAAGAGAATGTGAGACCGCCAAGGGGAGAAGAGGAAGGTGTGGTGTGCACAGGGCACCTGTGAGGAAAAAGTTATAATGTGTCTGGGCCCAACCATTTATACACCGCGGTCAACTGCGGGGCCTGTAGTCAGTCTCACGTTTCGACAATTCGTAATTTGCTTTTGATTTGGTCACATCATTTCCAATGAGGCGTGTATTTTTGCAATGTGACTACGAGGTGCGAATCTTCGATGAGGTCGTGTCGCAACGCCAACTTCCCCGGATATACTTCCGACCTTTGATAAGGAAACACAAGCACAAGTTTTCTGCGATCTTTCTTTACAACGAATTGATGCCTACCTCATTGCTTTGCTCGCGGAAGTATGGCCATCCGTCAGGGGTCCAGCCCATTGAAACAAAGCAGTTGATACTGCGCTATGACCGATTCCCCAAAAGCTCACCCTGCTCGGAGTTGTGGGACAAAGCAAGTTGGTCATACCTCTTCTGGCATTGCCATTCTGCGCCTTGCTGTCTGATTGGGTGTCACCCTTCGGTTATGCCCTCATCGTTACGGCACTATCCGTGTTGGGTATTAGATTGACTTCCGTGCAACTTTTCTGCCCAGATATGATATGGTCCAAAAGATCTTTCGTCGTACGTACCATACAGACCTTTCTCCTGGTTATCTTGGGACCTTGATCTATGGTCGAATTTAGTAAGTTATATATTCTCCTCGGGGACTAGCAACGATAACGCCTATTCCAGTTGGCAGTGATTGTCGATTTCACAAACCAGAGGGTCTTATCTTGGCTAGAGCAGTTGCCCTCTGCGCCACACAGATATGTCGTTTTGAATTCAGCATCGTGTTGTTCGAGCAGTCTACTGGTACAATAGCCTATCGGTCGTTCCCGCAAACTACTTCCTTCTGCGGGGTCGTTTGAGCGCTCCGTGATCTTGCTCGTCTGTAGGGGTGATGGATCAACAACTAGCTGCCCTTACAGGGCATTGGTTTCCGTTCCACCTTGGTCTTCGCATGTCGCTCGTTCTGAGGCTGTTGACCATGCCCTAGATACCCGAATGTCGTGGTCACTTAATCATGGGCACAATATTAATCTCATACATTCTCGCGGTCAGAGCTCGGCCGTAAATAGACATTTGTGCCGTTGTTATTTTAAGGCGACAAATTGTCGCTGTTGGAAGTTGAGAGACCCTTTACTCGCCAGCGGAAGGGTGTTGAAGGTCGACTTTTGGAATGTCCTACAGGAAATAGCTTACGCTCGTTTCGTTATGTTGGACCCAAGGAGGTTTTTTTGGAATACTACAGGCTGCCCTCAAACTGTTCCGAGAAAAAGCCCATCTCAAACCCTGACCCATCATACCTTGATGTCTCACGTCTCATACAGTTATGTGCTCGTCAGAGGCCTGGGGACACGGCAGACGCCGACTGTATGAATGTGCGCAAGTGCAACCTCGAGTTGTTCGCCTCTCCAAAAGTACTAATGCATTAATGTGTGAGTTGTTTAGTGTGCCGAAGACATTCCGAGCAAAGTTATAGAGATCCGTCCGCTGACAAGTATGTATTCACCAGGTACGCGGCACCCAAACAAACAACTCGACGTTTGCAGATCATTTGAATAGTGGTACTGCCAGTGGTGCAAATGTGGTGCAACTGCGGTGCATTCCTAACCCGCAATAACAGTAGGCCGGTAGGCTACGCTTGGGTACGTTTGCGAAAATTTTGCCACATTGAAAATAATTTCCCTAGTTGCTCATTGGGAAGCAAACCTATGCTCAACTCCACTGAGGCTACCTTTTTTATTTGACGGTTCGTAGAACATGCTAGTATTATACAGACAACACATCTTATGCAGACAACGTGACCCTTGTCGTGGTTTTCACTGCCTCGGCAGTTGCGGAAGCATCTCGGCTGCCGAGCTATCACGGTCACGGGAGCAGCCTATTCAATGGCTTGCACACCATCATACGCTGGCAATCGCCGACAAGCCTCTGACCAATCGATAGTACCCTCTACGAGTTCCGTGACTGTTGCAATCACGTTGTCAATGGGACCAATGAGCTGGTCCGTCGAGTCGCGTTCACTGAAGGTTTAAGAGTTAAAGTCAGCATGATTTTCCTCCGCGGATGAAGAAAAAAGCCTCGAGGCAGAATAAAAAGACACCGAAGCACTTACCGCAGGGTCATTGTACGGTTCGCAACAGCTGACGTGTATAGGATGAGTATACTGAATACGATGCAGATTCTGTCACATACAAGCAAAATCAAGGGTCACGCCGAAAGGTGTGCCCAATTCATCGTTACGTGCGTATCGTTTACCGATCGAGGTATTGGAATCATCTACACGCGAAAACACGCCCGCTTTGCGGAACTTCGAAGCTACGGCGACAATAAGACTGGAACTTCTGTAAAAAAAAAAAGAACAACAACTCACAGACTTCTTGAATAAGAGGATTGAACTCGTCTTTGGCACTCAATGGTACAATCAAGACCTTTGTAGGAGCAACAAGGGGTGGGAGGGAAAGAACCTGGACAACGAATAACCATTAGTCTATTAGATCGATCACAGGAGAGTTTACTTACACCGCGCTCAAGATCTTGTTCCCTGCTCCAGTAGCTGTGCTCGAGGAGTGTGTACAAGATGCGACCCATGCCAAACGAAGGTTCGATTACGTTCGGTGTATATTCTCGAACTGGACACGAAGTCAGGAAATTCAGGGATAGCTGCAAGGTCGAAACTTACTTGACTGCTTGAATGTTTTTCGGTCAATAGTCACAAGGTCTGGTGTGAGGTTGAATCCCTTGCCGTCCACGGATACAACACTAGAACTAAAGCAGGCGATGAGGTGGGAACAGTAGAGTGATATTTTCCAACTTACCCTTGAGCGAGTTCTCCTTTGATTTTCTGCAGTTCCTCTTCTGTCAACTCTCCAACAAATTTCTGCAAAGCAGCTGAATCTTTCCCGAATGTCTTGCCGACAGTCTTCTTATTGAACTCTGCAACATCCTTCTCCGTCACAATCGGCTCCTTCAGCGCCTCTCTCACCACAAGAGGATGGCCCGTTCTCTCTGAATGAACGGTCAAATCATAGGCCGCTCGATCCGCACAGCCAACACACTCTGTCCAACCTGTCGAATTTTGAATTTCAGCATCCCAGCAATCAGTCGCGTAATGCGCCATCTCGTTTTCCATGTGCTGACGGAATCGGAGGCGCTGCGGGTCGATACCAATTTTCAGCAGAAACAAATATATACGCGCGATGAAGTATCCGAGCGTTTCGTTTGCCACGATGCCTTTGTCGACTGCTTCGCTGATAGTCATCCGTGTCACTTCCGTGCTGCCGGAGGACTGAACTTTTCGATCAAGGAGGGTGAGAGTTACGTCGCGAACTTCATAGAAACGGTCATGCTTCTTATTGAGAGGGTCGACGTAGTGTTCAATTTCTGCCATCGTAAATTCACGAACTCGCAAGAGGCCCGCGCGAGGAGATATCTCGTTGCGGAACGATCGACCGATCTGAGCGGACGCAAAAGGCACTCGACCATTGTTGAAATCGAGCAAACGCGAAAAATTGAGGAAGTGGCCTTGTGCTGTCTCAGGACGAAGATACCTGGACATAATTTCAGAACAAATCTACCAAACCAAATATACTGAGTTTACCCAGGATGTTGGCCAGTGGGGCCGATGCTGCTTGTGAACATCAAATTAAACTGTTGTGGTTCCCCGACCTCATTGTCCGTATCCGGGTTCTTGATACTATAGAGTCGGCACAGTTCACCAAGTTCAGGGCCAGAGTAGTTATCAAGCTTCAAGGCATCAGCGTGTAGACAAATTATACCCTATGGACTTGAGCTTACCATCGCCAAAGTGACTTCGTACTCCTTCACTACTGCATCGTCTAACTTGACTGCCGCACTTTTCGCCACCTTTTTCCTTTTTTTCTTATCCTCCTCCTTTGGAGGTTGGGCTGCCGCCCCACGCGCTTCTCTATCCCCGGCCAATCGAGCTTCGAGGACATTCTTTACAAGGTGATCGGCACGAAGCACATCGCCCGTTTTCGTGTCCTTGACCATCCAGTCCGCGAACCTTGCTACGTGGCCAGACGTCTCAAAGACGGGAGCTGGAGTTATACATGTAGTATCTAATTCAAGCATGTTCTCTTGGATGATGAAGTGTTTTCGCCATTCCGCTATGATATTGGCCTGCAGAGACGATCCAGGTGGACCATAGTCGTACAGACCAGCGACACCTGGAATATAGCAATTTGATCAGTCTTTCGACCTCGATCGCTACCACTATCAACGATCAAGAGTACATACCACCGTAAATCTCGAAAGCAGGCGCGTAGAAAAATCTGCGATTCAGCAACGCTTCCAGACGGCTCTTATCGAATGGATGTGCTGTTTTGTTGATGGTAACCATTTTCTCTGGAATTTCTTTGGCTATCTGATTTGATCTAGAATAAGGCGAAGTGTGGAAGGAGACAGAGGGTTTACAAAGTCGATGAAATCCTAATCGGAATCGCATGCAGCAAGACGTGAGTCAGATATCCATTTATGATCGATGGTGACTTGGTCAATGCAAGAAATATAACACAATTAATGATTCTCTGTACGGTTTGCATGTGTGCATCTCCGTAGTTCATTAAATGATAGCTATGGATTTATGCTGTCGGGAAAAAAATATCGTGAGATAGCATATATTACACTACACGGCAGACCGCTATTCTGTGCCATCTGCATTTGAGATGGTCCTCTGTGTCGCCCATTCATCGGGAACAAACGCGTTCTCCGTTGAGACGGACAGTTAGAAGCAAAATTTTAAAGATCATGTCTGTCTCTGGAGAGATCGCGCAGATAGAAGGGGTGAAGTCAGGGACGGCGGCTGCTATTGCTCGCAAATCGTACCCTATGATACGGTCACCTGTAGAATAAATAAGGGAGTAGAGCAACTGGTACAGATACTATCCATAAAGTAATCTAAGTCGTGGGAGATGTCGATAGTTAGTGCAGGCGACCGTCGTGAGAACACGGTCATTCCTATCATGACCTGACATGTGTGATATGTATCAATATCTCATGCATAAAGGCTGGCATCCGATTTTTTACTCACCAGATAAGATGGTTGGCTAAAATGATGTCGCATAAAGCACTTACATTCAATTTTTGAAACAAGGAACCCAAAATGTAAACAGCCGTCCAAGGTATAGAGTGGTATCAAAGATGGACTGATCGCACTGGAAGACTTACTACTACAACAGTAGCCGGAATGATGAGCCAATAACGTTGGTCAAACTTGTAGTGGCGTAATTGAGATATTGGATCAGATTTCCCTAGCCAAGTTGGCGGATATATCAGGCACCAGGAAATAGTGTGTCGACGAAAAGTAGAATTACATACGAAAATGGGATAGGTGATAATCCAGTTACCGAGTTCTGTCAAGCATCCCTAGGCCACTGAAGCCAAGCAGCTGTCTAAACAGAGTAGTTAAACTACCAACTGCTGAATTAACCTTGTTTTAGCGGCGGAATCGACGGCCACCTCTCGAAGTTGCGACTCGGAAACATAGGAGCTCTATAGAGGGAAAATTAAATCAGCAACGGTCCCCTTTACAAATGCGCAGAGTCAAGTCAGCATAAGCAGATAAAACGAGATGCAGGGTTGCCTACCCGGAAAACGAGGTGAGTGGTGGATGGTGGAGGTGAGCAACCAACTAGGTTCGCTCGATTGTATTTCATTTTTCTTCCCATAATGATATCAGTACCGCACCATGATAGCTGGCATCATGCCATATCCTCGTTGTGGACGAGGGCAACAGAGCATTACAGCCAGAAAGATTAGCCCCAAAAAATACAGGACATCGTTCACGTTGAGCAGGCAGAGAGCAGAAGAGACGGGCGCAACCCATCTTGTCGGTTATTAAGGTACAGATGCAGTGATGAACCGATAGAGCAACCGTCGAAAGGTGGGAGCACGAGAGAACGAAGCCCGAGATGATTCGGAATGTCAAGGATTCAACGGATAGCAATACTTGCAGCGAATTCCAACAGGACAACGTTATCCACATGTGGACGATATGGTCTTGCTCAATATTAATATTGCCACGCAGGAAGCATGCACGATATTATAGACGCCAGCGGTGTAGCGAACTCTGTTCAACTTTGTTGCCAAATTCACGGGACGTGTCTTAAACATTTTAGGCAGCTGGCAGCACAGAACATAAGAGCGCCTTTTGAGAGGGTGCTGGGATCGTTAGGGGTGGAACGCTGCTTATTATTCGTTGTGGTGCTGGAAGTAAGTACCAACAGGACCCAGGTAAATGCTACTAGTCCAGCTGGCCGGCACACGTCTGCCTTAGGTGTGACCCTGCGTGCAGACCACGATCGAGCCAGATGGTAGGTTCAACAAAGGTTCAAAGCAAACCTTTGACCCCAAGTTATGCCGTTTGTGAGTTTTTGCAGTGGTGACATGTCGACAAGGAGGGTCTGAACTGCAATTGCCTTTTGCAGTAGCGCCACCCTGTATATTCAGGAATCAGGGACCTTCAGGGTCGAGTTTTTCATCAGTGAAAAAAAGAACATGCATATGCACAGCTCCATCGACTCAGGCCTCAGGGTTTAAGATTTGATGATGCATGGATCAAATATGCGGTGTTGTCTTCGAAGGAACCAGTTTCATTTCAAGGCCACGTGACAGACAGACGAAATCAATCCTGAATGGATGTGAGGTCACATCCGATAGTAATACATACATTTCTTGATGGCAATTGGTACAGTCCAAGACACGAAAGTAGGCAAAGTCAGACAGAATTCAACAAAGACAGAGCTATGCGCATAACCTAAAACCCCAATGGTCGAGTGAAAAAAATATGCGCGGCAAATGGCAAAAAAATCGAAAATGGGTGGTGGTGGGGGAATGAAAGGAGAATATACGACGTACATGAGGTGTACAGGTTGGTTGGTTGGTTGGTAGATGATAAATAAGTAGACAAAGACAGGAGAAGGAGAATATACTGCTTGAATTTGACGCGTTTCGTTGATTTCGCTTTGTTGAGTATCCGTTGATTCGTTCGGTCCGGTTGTATGCAAGATGTGCACAAGAGATGTTCCCCACTTCAATCCATCACCATGTCCATATCCATCCCATCCCATGCCTCATCCTCTTCCGTCTCTTTCCCACCTCTACTATCCTCTTCTTCATCCTCTTCTCTGACACTGAACCCAATGCTCATGTCATCCTCTTCCTTCCACCTCGTCTTGCCGTCAGTCCTTCCCCTGAAGCTGTACCCATAGCGTCCGCCCCCAGCAAACAGCTCGCTATCGTCTACTTCTACAGGTTCCTCGTCACTCTTGCTGCCAGAGGCACTAGCGCTCGGTGACCTCGATCGTGAGTCTCGTGACATAGATCGTACAGAAGAGCGCGGGAGGGACCATCCGCCCGTACCGTCCGAGTACGACTTGGAGTATGAAATCGGAGGGGACTGATACGAGGGATACGCGTGATGAGAAGACGCCGGAGATCCCCAGGGTTCGGATTTGCCCCCGATAGAACCGTACGTGCGCAGACGGTAGGCGTCGGCATTGGGCACGGGAACAGGAAGGGATCCTGAAGTAGCCCCGAACGATACCGCTGGAGTCGCGGTCTCGCTTGGGCCAGTAGGCACACCTAGCAAGCCTGGCCTCAGCTGAGTGATACCACCTGCACCATTCACGGATGACGGAATAGAGTAGTCATGTAGTCGAGGACCCGCAGAAGGAGCACGGTTAACTACACTCAGTAAAGAGGTAGCGGGGACAGAGCTCGAAGTGGGATGAGAGGGATATGCTGAAGCCGCTAGTGGTTCCAGGTTCGAACTGGTTGGAGGCGGAAGAGCACCACCGGAGAGGAAGGACGGCCAAAGAGACCTATCTTCTGGCAGTGACGTCCCGGATGAATCTGGAGATAGGTGGGACAGAATAGCCGCCGCCTGGGTAGACGCCCGGTCAGGTGGACTAAAATGTGTGGTAGCAGGTGGAGGGACATACCTCCAACAGCTGGACTTGTTGATGCTTGCTCAGCACAAATTTGGAAGCTTCGCGCCATTGCGGGGAATGTTCCCATCGGTGCTTGATAAGGCACGATGGATGGCGGTAGACCTGAAAGAGTTTAGGGATGAGTCAATCGCAAAGGTGAACAGAGGCAGCTTCTAATTACCTTTGAACAACTCTCGCAAGTGAAAATCGTACCTCTCTTCTTCCCACCTTTAGTCAATCCTGTATCATGTACGTGTCCCATACTACCATTTGGCGGGGAGGGAAAGCTAACTCCGTCATCAAGAGGGACAGATTTGGACATGTTATCTGTATGGACAGAGGTGCTTCGACGGGGAGGAATTGGAATGGCAGATGCAGCCACCTCCATAGAAGTCGACGCCGAAGTGAAGGAAGTTGAGACATGATTCTGACTCTTCGGAAGTCCTTGGACTTGCATTGGAGGTGACGCAAGGGAGAGAGAAGAAAGTGCCGCCGCTGCTGTCTGCAGCGATGTAGCCCTATAAGAAACGAAGTATGTGTCAGTCGGAATACGTCGGGAGGAACACAGGCACGGCGTCATCGAGTCCCAAAAGTTATTGTCCCGTTCTAACAGCTACGAAAGTTACGGTATTATCGACCATAAATTGTACATGCATTAATGCGTCTCCGCTATGCATCCCATTTGTATGTCTCACTCGCAAGAGGATTTCCAAGCTGTTAAAACCGGTGAAAAGTAAGACTTACGAAGGTCTACTAGCCGCGTCACGAGCATCACTCAGCCTCCTCCTCGCCTTTCCAGTCGAAGACAAGCGACGGTGCTTGCTCATACCACCAACAACCCCAGAAGGTGCAATATGGTGCCCATTGGGACCAGCGAGTCCACTGCCATTATGACACCCTAGTGTAACCTCTGTGGTGGGTCCAGAGGGGGGCGAAAGCGGTATAGGCGCTGCGCTAGCTGCTACCGCTGACAGCGACAGTAGGCTGAGCCCAGAGGCTTCATTCTGCAAGCAAGCGACAGCAAGTGTTTCAATTACCGAACCCCAATATATCGAGTCTAGGTCTTACGTACAGGTATCGCGGCCGCTTGGGACATGGCAATTGGGGAATAAGGAATACAACAATAGACAGATAAGTCAAAAGACTGAATGGGGAGTGCACAGGCAGACTGAGGGACTACAAGATTGATTTACAGAAACATGGTGAAAAGAAGGGGGAGGGGGACGCAGCCACTTTGACAGATCCAAAATTGAACTCCGCCAAAATTTATTACATACAGGCACTTCCCTTTTGGGGTTTAGGTGCATCTTGTAGCAGAGGCACCCGTCCCGCCATATACCTTGCGGGTAAGCTGTATCGGACTGCTTCGGTTGTTCTTGCAAGACAAGTCCAGTTAGTAGTCGGAAGGCTTGTGACCACGAAGCACTCTCAATATGGGAGGCGGCGGGTGGCACAGAGCTGTAACGTTTGGAAAAGCTGTATGTAATATGTATAGCTTGCTCGTGCAAAACAGGAAGCTTAAAATCGCAAGACCAAGAGTACAGGATTTAAATAAAGTTAAGAATGTTTGGAAGTCATACACCAAGACAACATCCTTCGTATACGCTCCGTCGAAAAACTGCAGCTGATGACGCACATGCGTCGTGGACTAATCCTTTTTCTGATGTTCGGCCGCCAGAAGGGATGCGGATATGTCCTTGCCCAGTTGTAGCACAATCAGAGAGGGCACGACAAGCCAGAATCTGTTACAAAGGGTTACGACTTTTCTGGGATCACGAATATAAATCATGCGTACCCATTGGGAATGATCCAGTATACAATCAGATCGAAGGTGGTGTTATGTCCCACCGAACAACCACCGCAGAAGAACTCCACGGCCCAATATAGTACGGTCTTGGACAATGTCATCACCGCAGCCGCGAATCCGATTACTGGTGCAGACGGGCACGATGATATGTGCGTCAAGTACACATAAACAAGATTCATGAACGTCTCGACGACATTTAGCATCGCTGAATTTTTGGTGTTAGTTGACATTGTCGATAGCCTATGACTTAGAGCTCACATTGTGCGTTCGTGAATCCGTCTCCGCTCAGGAAGGTTTTGACACCATAGACCTACATGCGTTTAATGTTATTTCCTTGCACAGGGCATCCAAGAAACAGGCATACGTAGTCAACTTCTTGGTATATTCCATATGGCTCCCATATCCAATGGAGGTCTCCCCCAACCATGGATCGAGGACTAAAAATTGGCCCATGATGAACATCTACCAGTCACATATCTAAAGGCGTTCAACTCACCGCATAAAGCAGTATCCCACATCCCACATAACTATAGGGGCAGTGACAAGAAACCAAAGTGAAACCCAAGCATGAGGTTTAGATGCCATGGCTTGGTGGGGAGTGTACAATTCCGAGTTGGCCCGGCGTGCTTCACCTCCCGAGTCACGTGAATCGGCAAATTTGGACTAGGTCAAAGTTTTATTTGGAACGTTTGAACTTTCCAGTGCCAAGGACGCGAAACGGTGACTCGGTCAAGTTGTCGCATATACGATACTATTGCCATTGTACGGAGGCCCGCAAACGAATGGGGAATGGTAGACATCTAGCTCCAGGTAAGTAGAAGTATGCGATGATTGAAACGTCGTGCTATATTTCCGCCTGGCTGCAACCTTTTCGGCTGTTTGAGACAAGGTGAAGAGCGAGCCAAGCGAGAAAAAGTGTTGGAACCTGGGAGTAAAGGCAGGTTAATATCGAAGGAAAGTAAAATCCAAAGCAATGTGCGGGTTGTTTGGAAATTTACAAATGGCTTAGTTTGGCTACGCTTGCAATGCCGCGAAAGGCGAATAGCGAGTTCATCAGCCAAATGGTATGGCGCAATGGATTCTTTATGTGTGAATTTTTCTAATTATTACCAGCGAATCTTTTGTTGTTACTCCGTTAGGTCAGGTCAGGCCATCGTCTTTGCGCTATTGGCCCGGGAGTCCTGTGACACCTCAGCTCTACATCCTGCTTCTCCCATATCCAGGTAGGGACATTGATCATAACATATAGCACTATGCCTTTGCTTCCAACCGACCAACATAACCGAGATTTCACTACCGGCTGGAAGGTTTATATGTCCACTGCATTTGAGAGCCTATGACCCCGACGGCCAGCTTGTATATTGTCATTGACTGGGAGCTGCGCAGCCGGATGCGAAAGGACGTATAAGCGAGACATTATCGAAGTGTTCTCATATCTCCCATATGGTGTCTAGGAGATGGCGGTTGTACAGCTCGCGATTGGAGTCGCCATCTTTGTAGTGTAACGGCTGCTTTCGAGGGTGGCAGGAACATCATGATCAAATATCAGCCACAGATGGTCCGTAGACTCGGATGGTCGTCGCCCAAGGTCGTTCCTGTAGGGTGCATAGTATACAGATTCCCTCTGCATCTTTTTGTCTTATGGCGCTATTCTCGTGGCCCTTCCTGCCGTGTTAACGATCTCCGAGCAGAACAATCTAGTAATTCGGCCGTTCCAGGCTTCACTGCACAATTTTCTGAGCAAAATTCCTCATGGATCCCGTCGTTCTCCAATTCGCTCGTCTATCGGATTGGGTCAACAACCATCCCGAGTCGTTTGGAGACGCCCTATGCTTGCAAGAGTTAGTGCTATCACTTCAATCTTGCTTTGTCTCAGGAGGACAGGATAAGTATACATGATCTAGGAATGGTCGGGAAGTGGTGTGGCAACTCTTTGTGTTTTGGGTTGCCAAAGAGGGCTGGTTGAATCGTTGGTCGAGTTGAATTCAACATTGTCGATGCCTAAGGTCGGTCTTTCTTTTCGAAGAGTTTGGTGCACATCTCAGTAATCAAAATTGTTCACAAGCCAGCATGGAAAATCTGTAAATCCTGTCGCTACTTGAATGCAATGGCGGGGAAGTTAGGTTGGTCGATCGCTTTGAAGATAAATTATAAACTTCTGATACATTCAATGTGCTAGCTGTCACCCGGAAGCTCGTACAAGATCATTCTCGTATTTGACAATAAAATATAACTTCAACGCGTATGTTATCGCCTCCTGCTTCAGCTCCTGTTTTCTGGTCATACGAATAAGCTGCTCTCTCCACTTACTGCAGGTCGTACGTGACCTCGGTAGACAGCTTTAGACCCGCACATTAGTCATTTCTTCACCGTCACATGCCCATAAAGAGTTCGTAATCTCATGGAGTGGGTCTAGGGCTCCCCGATGCTGATTGTATCGCCCACAGTTTGTAGATGATCTGATGATCTCTTGACATAGCGTCAACGCCACATAATATCTCCCATCCAAACTGCCCACGGCACCCGTATATTTCAATGATGTTAGCGATATCATCATATTTTACTCGCACAGAGTACGCAGGATCGTCGGGTAGCTTTAAGGCGCCTGTATCTGCGAATTTATATGTCCATCAGATGTACGCGAACTCTTCGAACGGCTTCGGAACTGGCATGCGATTAGCGGCCCACGGAAAGCGAGAAAAATAGTCAAGTCCACCTGGGTGAAAGTCGAACAGGTTGTTTGCACAGGTTGTTTGTAGCCAGCCGGTTACAGGGAGGGCCTGGCTGTATTTCGTGGTACGGTGCAGGGAATATGGCATTGATCTTCTTTGTAGATCGGTCCCACTTTGGTCAATGTCGCGGTGACAACGCGGCGCCCATGCGCCCTCAGACGTACCGAAACATTGCTTCATCCTGTTTATCGCCGGTGCCTTAAACTTGTAAGTAACATTATTCCATAACGAATTTTTTCTAAAGCACCATTACTTTGGCACCTCTAAATTCCCACTTGCCTTGGACATTCTAGAACGCAAACAGTAAAATCTGTGGATGTCTAAGCTTGTTTAAATTTGGACTGCAGATTTTCTCGTATAAAGTAACGTAGCAACCCTGTGAAACCAAGATCGACGGTCGGTCAGACCGGACGTCGAACTTGGCGCACTGCCACCCATTCCCTAGGTTGAGGGATCGTCGCTCCCCAAACCTGGAGGTCAACGTAACTCTTATCAGACGCCTACGCCCTACCATACCACCGGTAAAATATTAAATGTTGCCTTCGTTGGAGCAAAGGCGGGTTTCTCTTACATCCTTAAAAGCGTGGTTCCCTTGGAGGAGCGAGTGCGAGAATGTAAGCCAGCTGAGGAGTCTGGTGGATGGAACTGACGAAGAGGAACTTGGGCAATGGTCGACTGCGGTGGCTGATAACAGCGAGGGTGAGTGTAATGTTTCGCGAAGAGAATGTCAGTTAATATCCCCGTAGACATTCTGCAGCCAGCTACCGGACCCGATGGTTACATTTGGAGGCTTCTCATGAGACGTATGAGTCTGTTGATTTTCCATTCAATCGCGAATTCGCCTCAGTGAGCCGTTTACAAATCGCATACGAATCACAACTCAATATTCATTTATCCACAGATCAGCGTACGCAGTGTCTCATCTAAAAGTACTCAAAGTGCTGCTTTCCCCAGCGAAGACCGGCGCATTGGGTGCCAATAATTCTGTGCACTCCACGCTTGCAAAAGACATAACCTCAGATCTCCTCGACCACAATTTATACACTCACGTCGGGAATGCCATCAGATCTATAGTGAGTGCGTCGCCTTAGGAGTATATATCTTTCAATAAAACCATGATCGCTAGCCTATCGAAGCCTATTCCTTATCGGCAGCCCTCCCCCTTCTCATGTCACTCGCAACCTCACCATTCTCGATATTAGCCCCAACGTCTCTGTCCTATCAACAATCCCTCACCCTTCTCTTCGTCCATATCCTCACTATACCCCTCAATCGCCTTCCCAGATTATCCCAGACTGATTTCTCATCCCGTCTCCCACTCTCATCACTTGATATCCTATCACTTTCGATCCCCGACATCATTGCCTCATCCCCAGCACCTGAATCCAGATTCAACTTAATCGCAAATTTGTATGAGTTTACCCGGCCCTTGTATCGGACGCTTTCATTGTCAGCTTTGGATGTCTACCTCCACTTCCTCACGGAGCTCATGGACGCCATTTCAATCAGTTCCTTCGAACTCAAACAAAGCCTTTACCAACTAGACCCGCACACAAAAGAGCGCCTGGTAACAATTTCAGGCGCCGATCATCTGACGTCCCTTCTAATAGCATCCAAACGTTATCCATACTCGCAGTGGAGCTTGGCATCGTTTTTACTGAGCCTGGGGGCTATCTGTCCAACATGGCGGGAGAATCTGTTAAGCACGCTGTTGGGGTGTCCTGGTGGTAACTTGGTGCAAGAACTTTACCGAGAGTTTGTTAGGACTTCACCATTGGGGCGAGACTGTAGTCCTAAGGCCCTGATGGGTATTTTCTATTTCCTTCTTTTGCTCGCATTTACTAACGATTTGTATAGATCCATCTTTCGCATCCGCATGGCCTCCGCTACTCTTGCTCTCCGACCTTTACACCCAATCCCTCCTCACCATGGGCGACGAAGAGTTCTCTCCAACCGCATCTAACACCATCATCGCCTCGCGCAACCCGCTAACGCTCGATGAATTGATCGATTTCTCAAAGAAGTTGCTGAATATTGCAAATACGTTGTGGTCCATGGAAGATCAAACAAATGTGCAGGAGGGTAGGGTGCCGGGAATCAATCTGAAGTGGGAGGGAGCGAGGGAGAAGGTCACAAAGTGCGTGCAGGCTATTCACGAACGAGAGTGAGTTGTTGCTTTGTGTCGGAATTAGGGTGTGCTAATGATGTCATATAGTTCGCGAAAACAGTTCACGCCGCAAGATCATTGGCTTGTGAACTCACAGATTGACATACAGTCTTTTGTCGAAGCAGCCGTGTACGTATTTCAGCACACATAGCTGTTTTTTTTGTGCTCACTAACCTTGTTTACGTGTAGCTTCGAAGAAGCACAACAAAACCAACGATTAAACGACTCGGGGCCCCTCTCGAAATGCCAAGTAGCCCTATCCCCCCGTCTCGGAGTACTCAACAATATCCCCTTCGCCATCCCGGTCGACGTCCGCGTGTCAATTTTCCGGCGTTTTGTCACTAATGATATGAGTCGCGACAGGAGCGGGACGGCACGGTTGTCGGTCAGAAGGGGGAGCATTGCCCAGGATGCGTTTGATAACCTGGCAGGGGTGGATATCAAGGCGCCTATTGAGATCACGATCATTGATCAGTTCGGTCAAGATGAGGAGTGAGCCCCGTTCTTCTTTTGGACGGGCTTTGTGCTGATTGTCTATTACACGTAGTGCTAGCGACGGTGTCTTCAAGGAATTTTTCGCGTCTTTTTGCGAAGAAGTGTTCAGTGAAGATCGCGGCTTATGGCTAGCCAACAAGGAACAGGAGCGGTATCCCAATCCTCACTCGTATGCCACCAAACGTGAGTTGTCATCCTGTGATGTCGTCCATCAACTGTTGTTCATTCGATGGGGAGAATAGAACATAGTCTGGAATGGTATCGTTTCATCGGTCGAATTGTCGGTAAGGCCATATATGAAGGCCATTCCGTTTCCGTCCAGTTTGCCGGGTTTTTTCTCAGAAAGGTGTCTTTTATCCGCCATTCAAGGGGGTGATATTGATGATCTTTCTGCAGTGGCTCGGGAAACAAGAAAGCTTCCTGGATGACCTACAATCGCTTGATCCCGACCTCTGGCAAGGTCTCGTCAATTTGAAGCACTGCGCTGATAATCCGCAAGATTTAAATGTCAATTTCACCATCGCTGTGGACGGTGAACCTCTTGCCTTTCCTCCACCACACCGTGCCCTGACGTATATTCCCTCAGAAAACGAGACTCACGACCTGATTCCCAATGGGAGCAATGTAGCTGTCACGCGAGAGAACCGTCTGCAATACATCCAGCTGGTATCCCACTACCGCCTCAGTGAACAGATCAAACTGCAGAGCGAGGCGTTCTTCGAGGGTCTTTTGGAGGTAATTGATTCTAGATTGTTTCGGTAAGTACTAAAGTTTTTTTGATCGATGAGTTAATCTCATTGGGGTATTTACAGCATGTTCAATCAACAAGATATCGGGATCTTGCTTGGGTCTGCATTCTTACCCGTTGATTTGGTGGACCTACGAAAACACACTGAATACGACGGCTATAATGATGCCGAACTAACGATCATCGCATTTTGGAAAGTAGGTGCCCTTTCGGAGCCTCCGTATTGTGATCTAATGTTGGAATTTCAGGTCGTCGACACTTTTGATCAGGAGGAGCGACGTGCGCTGCTGGAGTTCGTTACGAGCTGCCGTCGACCACCATTACTGTAAGTCGAGACTTTCTCTCCAGGAAAGGTCGCTAATGTTCTATGCTTTCGCGCAGTGGATTTAAGGATCTTGTGCCGAATTTCACAGTTTGTCATGCTGGCGAGGATGAGCAATATCTACCGACTGTCAGCAAATGTCACAACCTGCTCAAGGCATGTCTTCGCTCATTCCGCTGTCCAATGTCCGTTGACTCCTTGATTCTCTGGCAGCTCCCAAGATACAAAAACGAGCACGTACTGCGCGACAAGTTGCTTCAGGCAATCCATTCTGATACTGGTCATCCCCAATCGTTCACAACGGAGCTCAGCCAGCATATTTTATAGTTACTATTGAATAAATTTGTATGTTTATCTGTTTATTCACAATTCCATGACATCGTGTGTGTACCGACAATTTATCAAGGCGCTCAGCCAATCAGTGAGCCGAATCTTTGCGTCACATCCAATTGTTGATGATACTATACAGCCATGTTCTGAATTCGAACTCCCCGACGAGGGTGCATATGTCTGTTTCTTATATTTACATCCAGACAAAGAGCAAACTTGATCTGACACATAATTCCATCAGCGGGCGTCTGTGTTCTTAGGATCCGTTCCGAACAACAGACTTTTAAAATGTACATATTCTACAATATGAATTAATGATATGGGAAGGCTCAGGGCGGGTCCGGGCAAGCTTGCAGAAGTTCATCCGAATGCGTGGGGCTACCATTCAATGTCAGTCTCAACTTGGAACAACTATGTGAAAGTCGAGATCTTCGCACCTTGATTTGGATGGTGGGCGGTTAAGTGAATACCACAGCTGTATATATAAATACTGGTCTTATGCTGGAGAAAACCGGGAAAGGTGGGGTAAATTATCGTAAAATGCGGTCGTAGTGTTACCGCACCGGTCGACATCTCTGGGTGCAGCATACGGACGGCGCACATAATGATGAAGAGCTCTGTGCGTGAACGGTTGACGCTGGGGCATATGTTCCTGGACCTCACTCGAACCTTATTGAAAAGAGGGTTGACTCCTCCCCACAATCACCATAACCAAGTTGCAAGATCTCCTTAGTTCAGGTAACCGCCAGCATGTCGACTACCACCACAGATCCTGGTCCGTCTGCTGACTATGGTCTCCTACTTCTGACTTCCCCGGTGGATCCTCAGCTTGACGTGGTCTTTGTGCATGGCTTGGACGGGTCTAGATGCAAGGCTTGGACCAATGCTAATGACCTGCTCTGGCCATCGTGGCTGGGCGAAATGGTCCCAACGGCGCGCATATGGACTTATGGCTACAAATCAACAGTCTGGAAGAAACCTAGCAAAGATACTCTGGACGCGCATTGCATGACGTTGTTGAGAAAATGTAGAACAGAAGGAATTGGCGACAGCGACAAGGTGAAAGTGGTTTTCGTTGGCCACAGCCTAGGTGGTATCCTGATCAAGTCGGTAAGTCAAAATATTGACCCCGGATATCGTAAGGGCCGTTGATTGGAGAGTGACCAGAGTCTGATTCGAGCATCCAAAGCCCCTGAGACATCCGATTGGGCTCCTCTGTACAAACGGGTTATCAGCGTGGTCTTCCTGGGTACGCCCCATCGAGGTTCAGAATGGGCCAATCGGCTCTATATATATCAGTTCGGGGCCAGGATATGTTGGCGACCTTCGAATTGGGTTGCACTTATTCGGAAGCGGAATCCGATATTGTTCACAGTCGCAGAGACGTTTAACAATATTTGGGGTACGAAGTCTATCCTTACAATCAAAGAGACAAAAGGGGTCCCGATCATTGGACTGGTAAGACCGAAGGCCAAGCATCACGAAATGTTTGACGTGCTGAGGGTAACGGTAGATTGTCAGGCCTGAAGACGCAATGACAAACTGCGTCGGAGAGCGTGTGGTAGAAGTCCCATTTGACCATAGCAGAATCGCTAAACCCCTCTTTAAAGAAGAGGTCGTGTCGCAGACCATTGCCGACCATCTAAGCGGTCTGATATCAATGGATGAAACTGCGAGTCAGTCACTTTTTAAATGTTTGGTTCATGAGAATTTATGGCGCTGACCGGAGCATATGATTTTGTTTCTAAAAACAGACGTCCTCCCGCAGCCATCACGGATGACTTCGAACATGCAGAGGATTTTTTATCTGCACATGCAAAAAGAATTGGAAAATAAATGTTACGGATGGAAGACAGATGATGTAGAATTCCAAAACGACATTCCTCCCGATGCGGATGATCTCCAAAGGGCATCTAATTTCCGCTCAGGAAAATTCTACTTTGGTTTCCCGGGTCACGAGGAAACGACAGTGAACTTTAAATTCCCAAGTAGCAGGAGCTACGCAGAAGCAGAATGGTCAATCGACTCAGATGACTCACTTTATCATCCCGGCAGTCACACCGGGCGCCTTGTATTTCCATCTGACTTCCCAATGCGCCGTCCGCAAATAATCTGGGATTCACCGATCCTATCAGCTTTTGTTAGAAAGGGCCGTGTTTGCGTCGATTATCCATGGCAGAGACAGCCATTTTATGACGTTCTACATGGCCTCGCAGCCGTGGTGATCTTTGGCCCTGAGCTGAAGATAACCACCGACCCGACCGCCCCGCAGCAGAGATATAGGTGCCGCTTACACAATATTGAACGTTCGCCCGTCTTGCTGGACGAGGAGTCGAGCGAGAAAGACAAGGAATGGATGATGCGCGTCACGAGCTTCTTTTCTCGTGTTTATAACAGGCCATACAACGACGGAGAGGTTGATGAGTCACGAGGGATCGTCGAGCACCAGCGAAAGATTGCGCTGAAAGCCATCGCAGACTTCCAAAAGCACATCAGCCTACATAAGGCTCTAACCCAAGATCCTAATATCGCCTTCAAACAAGTGGTCACTCAGGGAGAGTTACTAAGGGAGGAACGCGTGTGGGCAGACAGGCTCGACGATGCATCTTCGGGTATGGTTACGCAGGCTTGGGGCAG
>KN832981.1:169355-268878 GCA_000827315.1 Piloderma croceum F 1598
AACTGATCGGGTTTATAGCTGAAAAATCCTGACTGTATCTTCACCTTCACATATCCCGAGCTTACAGATAATCTCGTTGCATAGGTTCGGAGCCACAAGCTGATAGCATCATCCAAATTGCCCACGGTGGGTATCCATTAATGATACTGGCTAGTATACTGCCTTTAGCTCATCCTGCGTTCGCGATATCTTTAAATCCAGGGCCTCACGGACTGTGCCTCCAAATATAAATATGCACGCCACCAGATGTCACGATCTTTTCGAGTGTTCGTCTGTATCTCCGGATAGTCGGCAAGAGCAACAGTTAGATACAATCTGGATACGAGGTGCCAATGGAAGGTAGTTTGTGGCCGACTTATTGCAGGAGAACTTTTCTGTCTTGTGGTATGGGAATATTATGGAGTCGATTTGAATTTGAATTCCGGAAAGTGATTATGTAATATTGGGTCCGCTTTTCTAAAAATGCGGGGCCCCACAAATGCCCACAATGGACATGCAAAAACCTTGCTTCTATGGTTCTGCCCCTTTCTGCCCGTCAGGCGTCAACGATACAACATTATTTTATACCTCATATGTAATGGACTACTACATATTTCACACCTACGTAGAGGCTTTTTGTTTTGGCACCTCATAATTTCAACTCGAGAATCTGCGTGCCAATTTATGTGCTCGATCGATGAATTTGGCAATGACGTGTAATCGATATGATCACCGGAATTCACCGGGTAGATTATCAGTGTTATTGCTACCGTCGTCTCGGTCGTCCTGGACCTTGTCCAGGGCTTGATGATCGTCACTAATGTCGTGAGGCTTCCTACCAGTTTCAAAGTCCGGTTTCCATGGGTCCGTGAGGGCGAACTTGTTAGCCAACTGAAGTATTTGGTGGATGGGGCTGATGGTGATGGACTTGGAAAATGGTCGACTGCGATAGCAGCCAGCGATGGCGATGGCGAGCAGCATTTCTCGAATTTTAGATTTTAATTAATATATTCGTAGATATTCTGCTAGCTCCACGGACCAATCGCCGCAAGTCGCTCGTGATACGTTTGAGTCTACGGCTTTTTCAGTCATCGTTGGATGAGTCCCAGTGAGCCTTTTGCAAACATTCTAAGAAGACCGTCTTAGTACTCCAAATTTATCTTTAGATCAGCTTATACGGTTTCTCATCTAAAAGTGCTCAAAGTACTGCTCTCCCCAGCGGAAACGGGCTTGCCAGGCGCCAGGAACTCTACCCGCTCTGCCCTTGCAGGAGATATAATCTCAGATCTCCTCAACCACGACTTCTACAGTCGTCTCGGGAACGCCATCGGATGTATAGTGAGTTAGCCGCCTTAGTGCCGGTATATCCCCACTAAAATTTTGATCACTAGCCTATAGAAGCTCATTCCTCATCAGCAGTTCTACCGCTTCTCATCACACTTGCAACTGCACCATTCTCGATATTTCCAAAAACGTGTCACACTTATCGACAATGCCTCCTCCTCCTCTTCAAACACATCCTTACCATACCTCTCGACCGTCTACCCAGAGCATCTCTAATCGAATTCTCTTCCCGTCTCCCAATCTCATCCCTTGAAATCCTATCGCCCTCCATTTCCGACATCGTCGCCTCATCCGCGACACCCGAATATACATTCAACTTGATCACAAATTTGTACGAATTTACCCAGCCTTCCTATCAGACGCTTTCACTGGCAACTTTTAATGTCTATCTCCACCTCCTCACGGAGCTCGTGGACGCCATTTCGAGCAGCTCCTTCGAACTTCAAGAAACACTCTGTCATCTAGACCCGCACATAAAAGCGCGTCTAGCAAAAATATCAGACATCCATCATTTGGCGTCCCTTTTAACAAAATTTCCCCGTGGTATATGGTCACAATGGAGCTTGGCGTCATTTTTATTCACCCTGGCGACCTCTTGTCCGATAAACAGGGAGAATATTTTGAGCACGTTGTTGGAGTTTCCTGATAGAAACTTGGTTGGGGAGCTTTATAGAGGATTTGTTAGGACTTCACCATTGGGATGGGACTATAATCCTGATGCGCTGATGGGTATGCATATTCTTCTCTATTTGTCTGTTTAGCTCACATTTGCTGATGGTTTGTATAGACGCAGCTTTTTCGTCCGCATGGCCTCCGCTCCTCTTGCTCTCAGATCTGTACACCCGATCCCTCCTTGCGATGGGCGACGACGAGCTTTTTTCAATTGAATACAATACCACCACCGCCTCGCGCAACCAACTAACGCGCATTGAACTGATCGATTTCTCGAAGAAGTTGTTGAATATCGCATATGCGTTGTGGTCCAAGGAGGATCAACGCGTAATGGAGGAAAGGGCACCTGGAATTAATTTAAAGTGGGAGGATGTGAGGGAAAGGGTTACAATATGCTTGCAAGTTATTCATGCCCGAGAGTAAGTTGTCGTTTACTTCAAAATTTGGGCTATGCTGATGATCGCACGTAGTTCGCGAAATCCGTTCATGCCGTCGGATCACTGGCTTGTGAACTCGCAGATTGACATGAATGCTTTCACCGAAGCAGCTGTGTACGTATTTCAACACGTAGTTGCTTTTTGTGCTCACTGGCCTTTCGTACTAGCTCCGAAGAACAATCCCAAGCAAACTATGTGTCGCCTCGCCTCGGAGTCCTAAATAACATCCCCTTTACCATCCCGGTCGACGTCCGCAAGTCGATCTTCCAACGTTTCGTCGCCAATGATATGGTGCGAGACAAGAGCGGAAAGACGCGGGTGTCGCTTAGGAGGGGGAGCATTGCGCAGGATGCGTTCGATAAGTTGGAAGGGGTGGATATCAAGGCCCCCATTGAGATTACGATCGTTGATGAGATCGGGCAGGAGGAGTGAGTGCCCTTGCTATCGGTGGGCTTTGTACTGATTGTCTAGCACATGTAGGGCTAGCGACGGTGTCTCAGAGGCATTTTTCTCGATTTTCTTCCATGAAGTGTTCAATAGGGATCGAGGCTTCTGGCTGGCCAATGAGAAGCAGGAGCTGTATCCCAGTCCTCACGCTACCAAACGTGAGTTGTCATGCCGTGATGTCGTCCAGGATTCAGCTGTTGATTATTCGATGGGGAGAATAGAGCATGATCTGAAATGGTACCATTTCACCGGTCGGATGGTTGGCAAGGCGATATACGAGGGTCACTTTGTGGGCGTCTCATTTGCCGGTTTTTTCCTTAACAAGGTATCTCCCAATCCCCAATCCGCTGAGCAAGGGATGGTCTGATGCTTCTTTTGCAGTGGTTCGGCAAGCAGGAGAGCTTCTTGGATGACCTGCAATCGCTTGATTACGACCTCTGGCAGGGCCTTGTCAAATTAAAGCGCTGTACCGATCCGCAAGATCTGAAAAATTATAGTATCTACTTCAGCATTGATGTCGAAGGTAGACATCTTACCTTCCCCGCACCTTGCTTTGCTCTGAAATGTGTATCCACAGGAAAGGAGCCTCATGACCTCATTCCCAACGGGAGCAACATAGCTGTCACTCGAGAGAACCGTCTACAATACATCCAACTGGTGTCGCGCTACCGCCTCAGTGAACAGATCAAGCTGCAGACCGAGGCGTTCTTTCAGGGTCTTTTGGACGTGATCGATTCTAGATTTTTTCGGTAGGTATTGGTCTTCGTTAGTGTAAGTTAATCTGATTGGGGTGATTGCAGTATGTTCAGTCAACAAGATGTTACTGACTTGCTCGGGTCTGCATCCTTGCCTATTGATTTGGTGGACCTACGTAGGCACACTGAATACGAGGGCCTATATCATGATGCCGAAGCATCGGTCACCGCTTTCTGGACAGTAAGTGCCATTCCGGTGACTCCGTATCGTAATCTCACGTTAAAATGTTCAGGTCGTCGACTCCTTTGATCAGGACGAACGACGTGCACTGCTAAAATTTGTCACAAGTTGTAGTCGACCGCCCTTACTGTAAAGCGATGTCTTCTGTTCATGTGAAGTAGCTGACGTTCTCTGGTCTTGCGCAGCGGATTTAAGGATCTGGTACCGAATTTCACAATTTGTGATGCCGGCAGCGATGAGCAATACCTGCCAACTGCAAACAAGTGCCACAACCTCCTTAAGGCATATCTTCATCTTTTCCATGATGTTCGATGGACATTGACTCCTTTGTTCTTTGACAGTTTCCAAGATACAAAAGCGAGCAGTTACTGCGTAACAAGCTGCTTCAGGCAATCTACGCTGGTTGTCCTTAATCATTCATTACAAAGCTCTGTAAACACATTATCTATTATCAACATAATTAGAATATTCGAAAGCTGTGTCTATTTATTCAAGCTCATGACATTTGCATTTGGACTGACGGTTTATCAAGGCGCCCAACAAATCAGTGAGCTGCATTGTGTGACCCAATCCTTTGCGGACCACACAGTCAAATTCCGAACTCTCCTCGACGGTAATCGCAAAGTCAGTGGCGTTTTATGGCATTTGCATTCAGACAAACGGTATGGCAACAAATTTTATTAGCGAGCGTCTGAGCGTCTTCGGGTCCATTCCGTTGGTTGCCATTTGTTCCATAAATGACATATGTAGAATATGCATTGGGAGATGCTCGGGGTGGCACCGGCAAAGCTTGCTGGGAGTCATGTATCAAGCGTTGATTGTGCGGGGATACCCTTGCATGCTGTTTAAGCAAGGATTCAGCCTAGGACAACTATGTGTAAAGTTGGGATCTGCGTCACCTTTATTTAGATGGCGGGCGGTAAAGAGGATATCTCAGTTCTATGTACAAATGCGATTCTTGTGCTCGAAAAACTCCAGCACGTCTGAGAAACATTGTCATGCAAGGCGGTCAGTGTCCCTACGCCGGCAAGTTTCTCTAGTTGTAATACTGAGGGCGCAAATAAGGATGAAGAACAATACCGTTAGTGAGTGAAGTTGACGCCGGGTGATGTGTCGAGATCGTCGCACCTTGATTTGGAATGGCAGGCGGTATAGTGTACACCGTATATCATGATTGCATGTATGAATACTCTTCTTGTGCTCACTCTGACAAACTGGGAAACATTGTCATAAAGGCAGTCAAGGTCCTTATGCTGCAGACTCGTCTGGTTGTAATATACAATATACCGATGGCGCACCTAATGATAAAGAACAGCGTTCGCGAACGTATTTGGCGCCGAGTGATAAACGCCGTTGAATCTTACATAAAAGATGGTTGACACCTCCCCACGACCCCCATAACCAAGCTGTAAGGTTTGCTTCGTTCAAGCAACCACCAGGATGTCGGCAACCACTGTAGATCCTCATCCGTCTTCCGATGATGGTCTCGCATGTCTGGCCTCTCCAGTGGATCCTCAGCTTGATGTGGTCTTTGTGCATGGTTTGGATGGGTCTAGATGCAAGAGTTGGACCAATGCCAACAAGAAAGTCTGGCCAGAGTGGCTGGGCGAGATGGTTCCAACAGCCCGCATATGGACCTACGGCTACAATTCAGCAGTCTGGAAAAAACCTAGCAAAGATACTCTGAAGGTGCAGTGCACGACGTTCTTGACAAACTGCAGAAGCAAAGGAATTGGCGACAGTGACCAGGTGAAGGTGGTCTTCGTTGGCCATAGCCTTGGTGGTATCCTGATTAAGTCGGTGCGTACTTAGGAATATTAATCCCGAATATCATAAGCATTGCTGATGAAGGGTGGTCAGAGTCTGATTTATGCTTCCAATATCGAGTCCAATTGGAATCCTTTAAACCAACGTGCGATTAGCGTGGTCTTCCTGGGTACGCCTCATCGAGGATCGGAATGGGCGAATCGGCTCTACCTGTCTCAGCTCGGAGCTAGCATATTTTGGCGACCCTCGAATTGGGTTGCACTTATTCGGAAACGGAATCCAGAGTTGTTCACAGTCGCGGAGACGTTTAACAGTATTTGGGGCCAAAGGTCTGTCCTCACAATCATAGAAACCAAACGCGTCCATATCCTCGGTAAGGTAAGTTCGAAGGCGAAGGACCACAAGATGTTTTAAAAGTTGACAGAAGTGATAGATTGTCAGACCGGAAGACGCGGTGACAAATTGTGCTGGGGAGGAAGTTGTAGAAACCCCATTTGACCATAAGAGAATCGCTAAAGCAGATTCCAAAGAAGAAATCGTCTCACAGGCCATTGCTGACCATCTGAGCAATTTGATTTCAATGGATGAACGCGCGAGTCAGTCACTCTTGGAATATTTGGTTTGTAATATGCGGCGCTAACCAGGAAATGCGACCTTGGTCTCTACTCTATAAACAGATGTCCTCCCAAAGCCATCGCAGAAGATTTCGAACATGCTGAGAATTTTTTATATGCACTTGCAAAAGGAACTGGAAGATGAGCACTATGGATGGAAGAAAGATGACGAACATTTCGAAACCGATCCTCCCGATGCTACCGAAAAAGCATCTAGATTCCGTTCAGGAACCTTTTACTTCGTGTTTCCGGGTTATGAGGGGACTACCGTGACCCTTAAGTTCCCAGGCAGCAGAAGTTACGCAGAAGTAGAATGGACAATTGACTCACGGCACTCGCTTTACCATCCTGGCAGTCACACCGGGCGCCTTGTGCTTCCATCTGACTTCCCAATGCGCCGTCCGCAAATAATCTGGGATTCACCGATCCTATCAGCTTTTGTTAGAAAGGGTCGCGTTGGCGTTAATTATGAGTGGCAGAGACAACCATTTTATCGTGTTCTACATGGCCTTGCGGCCGTGGTGATCTTTGGCCCCGAGCTGAAGATCACGACCGATCCAAACGCTCCACAGCGAAATTATAGGTGCAGCGCGCACAGTGAACGCTCGCCTATCTTGCTGGACGGAAATTCGACCGACGTAGACAAGGAACGGATATTGTGTTTCACGAGCTTCTTTTCTCGTGTATACAATCGAGGCTACAACGAAGGAGATTTCGATGAGTCACAACAGATTACCGAAATGCAACGAGAGATTGCGCAGAAAGCCATCAAAGACTTCCAACAACACAATGGCCTACAGCAGGCCCTGGTTGAAAATCTTAATGTAGCCTTCAAACAAATACGCACTCAGGGAGAGTTGCTGAGGGAGGAACGTATCTGGGCAGACAAATTGAATGACGCGTCTTCGGGCATGGCTACACAAGCCTGGGGCAAGGCTGAAACCTTCGAAGAGCGTCAAACAAATATCCTGAGGCACGAAGGTTGAAATCAGGGGGCAGGCGCCGGCGTTCTCCGTGAAATGGGGCGAGGTGATCGTTTAAATGTGGCTGTGCACTCGCGCCGTATTTCGTGCCACATCTTGGTACTGGGTGCCGTCAGGACGGCAGGCACCTTGCTTCGATTCAATTATTCAATTCTATTTCAGGGCATATTATTTTATGATTAATATTGTCACTCTGTCATTGGCATCAAGCGGTGGCAGAGTGTAAGTCATCGTTATCTTGGAAGTTGTCTTCCATCCAAATATTTGCTGCATTTTGAATGAGATCCATGTGACTGTGCACAGTAGTTTGCGAAAGATTGCATTGTGAATTGGGAAAGAAATATAGGGGCATGCCGTGCTGCCTTTGACAACAGCAACTATGTCGCAACGTGGACCCAGTAAAATTTGTTGCTTACTGTCCAAATTGACAATCACAAAACATACAGCTGTACTGGCATAACAATTGGCTTGTACGATCTATCTTCATGAGAAATGCACCCCAATCCAACGAAAACATGGTTTGGAAGAAATTTGGTAACATAAAAAAGGCAGACAAAGGTTTCAGAAATTGCGCCACATTCTTTGTTTGGTACTGTGGATTTTTGGCACGCACATGGCAATTTCGACTTGAAGAGACCTTGTGAAGCAAGGTGATCAAATTGAAAAATAATGTTAAATTTCACAATTCTGCTAGTTACAAAGTCTCCAAAATGTACTTACTCATTTATAGTATGAACCTTAGATATTTTGATGCCATGTTTGTCTGATGAAATTGTAGACATCGTGTCTGATCTCTTTCTTTTCCCCCACTCTTCCCTCATTTCCAAGAGACCATCAGTGTCTGGGATATTATGGTCCTTGTTGTAAAAATCTGTTACATCTTCTTCAATTTTCAAAGCCCTTCTTCATCTTTTGACACAAATATATCCACCAGTAGCTGTCCTGTAATTGTGGGTGTAGTACCAGTGGAATACTCACTTGCTAGATGGAACAGAGCATTGTATTTCCAGATTGTTTGTGGAACTTGGGAAACTGATGAAGGACATATAGGACAATGGATTGGAATTTGGAACATTAGTGCAGACTGGTGTTACTCCACCCACAATTACAGGGTAGCTACTGGTGGATATATTTGTGTCAAAAGATGAAGAAAGGGCTTTGAAGATTGAAGAAGATGTAACAGATTTTTACAGAAAGGGACCATAATATCCCAGACACTGATGGTCTCTTGGAAATGAGGGAAGAATGGGGGAAGAGAAAGAGACCAGACATGATGTCTACAGTTTCATCAGACAAACATGGCACCAAAAGATCTAAGATTCATATTATAAATGAGTAAGTACATTTTGGAGACTTTGTAACTAGTAGAATTGTGAAATTTAACATTATTTTTCAATTTGATTTCAAGATGTGGCACGAAATACGGCGCGAGTGCACAGCCACATTTAAACGACCACCTCAGGTGCCCCATTTCATGGAGAATGCCGGCACCTGCCCCCTGGTTGAAATCATCTGGTGGCTGCCATTGGGAGACTAGTTCAAGTTACGAAGAGTGATCTGTGATGCCATGATGGTTGCATTTTGTTACATAAGCACTTGCTGATGCTTCGCACGGCAAATACAAGTCCTTTAATTTTGCTTTGAAACATTCCATCATAAATTCAAATTTTAACAGGTGCCTGAAGAGAGTTATTATTATGTCATTAAAACCAGCAAAGTGGCAAAGTGGCATCCCACATTACCAAACCATATTCCCTCCTGCCTCCTGCTTTCAGCCCAAGGGCCAAAAATGCTCCATCAGAATTTATTTTAGGTGTACTATGTTAAAAATGTGGAGGCCAAGTGCCATGTTATTTTCTATGTAAAATTTCACAGTGTGGAAACATATTACATGTTGCATCAGGTTGGACATTCCTGTGAATTTTTCCACAGTTAACAATGCAAAATTGCACAAACATGCCTACTTAACATATTAGCCAGACTAAATTCAGTGCCACAGTTGTTTGTTTATTTACATGCATGCTATCATTGGTCCAGCTTTTGAAATATTACATAAGGGGTACCACCTTTGAAATTCTGGTATTGCAAGCCCAGTTTTCCTGCAATTGCCTCAATTCTGTTTTTTAAATACAGGTAGGCTAAGGAGAACAAAGTGATGAATTTATAATTATTTATAGATCATCCATGCTGAATAGAAGAAACATTTCAAAAGTGGTCCTTGATATCAAATGGTCTTGCTCAAAAAATTATTATAACATCCATTCCTTTGTAAACATTCAGACTACACCCACATGTATATGATGTTGTATATGCCACAATTCAAGGCTGCATGAGCTATCCTTGCTGTTGAGGACAGCAAAATGTCAAAAGCATGACAAATTGGCCCAAAGTGTGACATTTAGGCAAGATCTGCACATTTGCCACACCTGCCAAGGGAATGTGACATACTGTGACATTTTTCAAGCGGGCAACCACAATGTTCACTGGGTGGAATTTCACAAACTAAAAACAGGAATAGGTGTGGATAGCATATGATCCACAATCACGAGCAATTCCAAAGTGAAAGAACCAATGGACAAAATATCATAAATCAAATACAAAACATTTTCAAAAGTGATACCTTGTTCCGTTCCGAAAGACACAAAAGTAGGCAGGTTTGCACAGCAAATGGCTCATAATTAGAAGGAAATTCCCACCATTGATCAGGTCATGAGATCCACAAAATTTGGCAGAGAGCTCAGATTAAAGTTGACTTCTTAGTAAACTAAGGACTCGTAACATTTGTTGAACGTTCGACAGGATATCACATAGTAATCCTTCAGTTTGTCCCTGTGTCATGATTTGTTGCTCTCTTACTGCTCATTTGATTTGTTAAATCTCAGTGACCCTATAAATACAGAATATTAAATACATACCTTATGACCCTGGATACAGGATCTTTTTTTGTGTACCCCTTGAAAACTTTCTGCCTTTTTGGGCCTTTGGCCACTTTTCCAGTTGCCAACAACTGCAGCAAGTCAACAAGAGCACAAGAATAATTATAAATCTGTGTATTACAAGGACTTGGGGTGTGTTGCCTGTGAGGGTTGGTTTTGTAATTACACAGCCCCTGTAAAGTTAGCCACTCAGAAGATTTTTCTGGTTACTGCACAGACCACAATGTATAAATTATTGTCATCACCATCATTGACAGCAACAGCCCTGTATGCAAATAAATGGCAGGCCACACTCAAGTCCCATGTCCAAGAAATAGATATATAGATATCTAATTATGTAGATAATTATTTTAAGCTTTTGATGACCTTAACAAGCACACTTGTCGGATTTCAGAAATAGCTTGTGGGCCTTAGCTAATATTCAACTTGAAACTGAACTTAAGCAGATCCGAGATTTGACGGTTCTCATTTTTGTTTGGAAAAAAACAACCAGGATCCGTCTCAGGCAGGCAGCTCGGGGAAGGTAGTGGTATGCACTGTGTACCATCCAATTTGACTCCCCTCCAGCTTCCGTTCACTCCTGCAATTTTGGCTAACTAGATAACACCATTGTGCAAATATTTTGGTCACATCCAACACTTTTTTAACTATTGTACAAATCAATTTGAACAGGAGCATTTTGTCAGCGACTAGCTGTCACCTAGAGAAAGGGAAATCTTCAGGTCGTCACTTGTATGCTTATAGGGGCGAGGGGAAAACCTAAGAGGCTGGGATCCCTTAGGAGTGAGTGATCAAGTGGCTAGGAGGATAGACCAGCTTAAGACTGGTGTCTCCGATCGATTCAAGGCTACTTAAATACAATCTGAGATACAGGCTTAGCTAAATATGTAAAGGGGTTATCACATCATCCGATTGGACAATGGGATGTGGGGTAAAGATGAAGCGGGGTAGAAGCTATCTAGCCAATAGCAAAAGGTGAGCATAATGGGCAGCAGTGCTGCGGAACTGCGGATGGCGTCATAGTGGAGTAATGAATAGAGAAGCATAGATCCGAAAGGATTCCGAATAGAGGGAGATAAGCATAAGACGTCAGGGTCGACGATAAGGATAAGGGCTATAGATAAGATCATAGGACAAGAAGTAAAGGTCACATGTCAGTGACACGTCAATGAAAAGATAAATAAATAAGTTCATGACACATTACAGCCAATTCAGAAAACCTTTGGGGCACATGTGACGCAGGCCACTTTGACAGCAAAATGCCTCAGGACTGATGTTGCAGTCTTAAATTAGATGATTGGTGTACTGTAGTATGTTTTATGCATAGAGGAGAGCACATTGCAATTCTATTAATATAAAATATGCTATAAATGAGTGTGTAATATCTCATTTACTCTCCTTTAGTGTACAATTCAAGAGTATATGGACTCCAAACCTAATGAAAATATACAGATCAGTAATTGGCATAACATGATAACAATCTTTGACATCTAGGGAGACTCTCCTGCACATCTGGGGTAAAATATATTCAGAATCACCACAAAATAATGAACTGGCTAAAGCTTATTGGTTTAGATTTATGAGCTCAGATAAATCACAGCAATTCCCAAGCATATCTTTATATTCTGCATATTACCCTTCCCCTAAGTGACAAGATTGGCTTATGATAGTGAGTTTATCTACCAATTCCCTTGAAGGCTACATGATTTCTTGATCTGCAGCCTTGATTATGCACTCATTTATAACATATTTTGTATCAATAAAATTTAAAGTGCTCTCCTCTATGCACAAAACATACTACAGTACACCAATCGCCTAATTTAAGACTGCAACATCAGTCTCAAGGCATTTTGCTGTCAAAGTGGCCTGCACCACATTTTGCCCCAAATGGGTAACCAACCATTTTGGGCAGTTGCCACAAGGCATTGACACCGCGAGAAAGAAAAGAAGAAAAAAACACGCCATGATTGCGCCATGACAAGGTTTTCTGAATCGGCTGTAAGTTGGCTGGATAGATAAGCCACTGTAGCTACATGCGTAGAGAGTACTGTACCATTTCGACCGGGTGTTCAGAGGGTGTGACGTGTTACGCTGAACTTGTATCTTGTCTTCAGTTCAGCGCTGGCTGTGACCCGTGACACTGAACACTTCTTGTTTAATGCTAGAGCGCTGAAGATCTCCAAAACCGATCTTAGAAAAAAAAGTAATATCCGGAGCCTCGAGGCATCTGGGGAAGCAACACCCGGCGTGTCTGACAGTGCCAGAACAACCACCAACAAAGGAACATCTAAAACCGTTCATGTAAGAACAATATCCCCGGATTTTAATTAAATAATGCCAAAACTATTGTAATAAATATTTTCGGTAAATTTCAGTGATTTCTTTGGGACGCTGTTCAATGGGTCTTGTGACCCATGACAAAACGTATCTGGTGTTCAGTTCAAGGTCGCTTGTGACCAGTGACTGAACACCCGGTCGAAATGGTACAGTACTGCAATGGCAAGCAAGATTTCAGGGTTTAAATGGACTTGTATCCGATTTCGGCTAAACGGCCAGTATATAGCATGCCTAACAAGAACCAGCCAGGGGTCGACGGGTTCCTAGGATTCATCCTTGACACTAGCGCTTTTGAACATGATCCTTAAATTTCTGTACCCAGACACAGACCCATCTCAAGCCACCGGATAAAGCCCCACAACAGAAATTGATAACCGGTAGTACAACATCTGTGCTGCTAATTTTTCTCTGTCCTGTGGTTTATTTCAAAAGCAGCCTTCAATTTCCGATATGTCTAATCAACCATAGGTCAGCTGAACAAATGGCCGAGCCATCGCCACAAAGTGTCTTTGCAGGATCCTAGGAAAGGCTTGGCATTGCTTGAATTAGCATTGACTGTTGTCTGCACTCTGAATATTGCGGCTTTTTAGGTTTCAGGCAGTATCAAGCACAGTTTCGCGCACTTTATAATTATCCGGAGTTCAAAAAGACTTGAATCGTGCCCCATGGCCCTCCCACCTTTCGTCCCGACCTGCTTCATCATTCCCATGAGACCAAAAGAACTTTTCTCGCAATCTTTTTCATGGCACTGGCAGTCTTAACACTTCTGGCCATTATCATCCAATTCCTTGGGGAGGTGTTTGCACAAATAACCACGAATGCAATATGTCAACCCTCCTACTCCTGGGTGGATTTATGAAATAGGTATAAGCTTTTTATTGTGTCTGATCATGTTAGCAGATGTCGAACTCCCTAGGCCAGAATCCATGTCTTGTTACTGCATACGTGGAGGGAGTATGCAACAACGGACGTGAATCCCTCTGTTGTGCACCACACTGTCACATACTAACCACTTGAATTCTGTAGAGTGGAATGTACCGAAGTTGCCCCTAGGGGAAGTATACCTTCCTCCTAACGCGGCCCAATCTACCAATCCCTGCCTTTGTTCTACCGTCTCATACTCACTGTTGGCCGCCTGTTCTATTTGCCAAGGCCTAGATTTCCTTCGGTATGTAATGATTCAATGCATACTCTTCATTTTTTTCACATTTTCTGCGTTGAGCAGCTGGAGCTACTACAGTTCCAACTGCACAGGACCACTTCTTGGAAAGTAAACTCACCCTCAAGCTTCTGAAATAGTTCAAGCTAGTATCTGATGACTTGACAGATTCGTGGAGCCCATTCCCCCGCAGACTGCGGTTCCGGCTTGGGCTTACTTAGATGGCATGTCTTTGTGTCTTGGCCCCGCTTCGAGTCACAAATATTTTTTCCCATTATAGTGACTGTGGACAACCAGTTCAATATCACTAAGGCACAAGCAGATATAAGTGAATTACATTTCAGTGTCGTTTGCATGCATCCTCATATTGACATATACTACGTGCAGATGCTCCTGAATCGACGGCATTCGTCCCTACTTCTACTAGTAGTACATCATCTTCCTTTTCGACTTCTACCACTGCATCTACCACTAGTACGTCACCCGTCTCATCTTCCTCAGCACCATCTTCTGTGTCAAAGACACCATCCAATGCTGGAGCCATCGCTGGTGGAGTTGTAGGAGGCGAGTCTTGATCCTTATAGTTTATAAGGACGAAATCTATTATTTACCAATGGATACACAGGACTCGTTGGTTTGGGTCTGATCGCAACAGCTATCGCCATATTCCTCACCCGTCATCGCCGTGGCCGCGAGCGGGGACCACCTTCATTGTACGGTACAGGTAGTGACGGGTTTAGTGGTGCTCCTCTCCATTCTCCCCCGCCAATGTCCCAAGGACATGGAAGTCCCGTACATGGGCCTAAGCCCTATGTAAGTGCTCTTATGTTTTCCATCTTCTGGTGTCCTTCATTCAAGAAATAGAACCCTTCGGATCCGACAACCTTCCCTTCTGTTTCAGTTTCCCCTATATCCATGCCGCAAGGCCAACCTGGATTCCCTCCAGAGGTGTAAATCAAGTCCCATCATTGTAACATTCAGAATCGTAGCTGTATTATCCCTCGTTCAGTTTGCTTATGGTCAAATGATTCCGCCTTTGGTGATAACGATGTGTACTCTGTAATACTTGACATGATGCTGATTATATACGATAATCTATGAGGTCTGTATAAAAGTTATTAAATGGTTAGTTATGCATTCCAGGGCGGCACTAGGGAGCGCCAGTTCACTCCCGTCCATCTCGGGGTGTAATGAAAAATTGTTGGCGGACGTGTGATTAATTATTGACGCGTAGTTGATCATGGGGAGGGGGAGACTTGTGCTTCGACCGTGGAGGAATGGATGCGGATCTGAGTTTGTGGGAAATGAGTTTGGTTGCGTCCACGACCTTTTCTACAGAGACAATCGTTGGTGACGCATTGGACGACATCGAGTGTGTCTTTGCCGACGCTGCTCCCTCTCAGGCTACTGCTCCTTCAACACCACCCCCGATGACGATGACGACCGGGTACACGACTCCCCCGACATCACCCCGCAAATCCCCCGTCCACACTCCATCCGACGTGCACATCCATTTTCAAACCCCAACACCACGTACTTCTCCGCCCTCGTCACCTAGCACACCCACTCCCAAGGCATCCACACGCGTCTTCCCTCAACCTCCCCGACCATTGGAGCCGCAATCAACCGTATTGTATCCGCTTGTGGACAAATCAGCGCTACCGTACGTGATCCGTTTTTGAGTCTTTGTGATGCTTCGTTGGGGGTATGTCGTCATTTCCTTCCTTTCCTGTTTCTTTCGTGTCATTTCCTTTGTTTCTCTTTATATTTATCTCTTCTCTCTCTCGTTGCGCGTCCGCACACGCCTACGCACTGTCGAGACTCTTTGTCCCACGTCGTGTCCCCTTTCGTCACATGTCCTTTGGTCACTATTACATAAAAAATTCGCTGAGTTATACCGCTCAGATGCTTGTTCCACACATTGAAAGTAATTTTCTCTCCAACAACACGATCAATGCCAGTCCTTCTCATGAGTGCGAAGATGTTCTGCATCCGTTGTTTTGATCCTCACCTATAGATACTCGTTACCAGGGTCTTTGTTCGATACACTGCTTGGCCAGGTCAATCTGGACATCGCATATGATTCCTTGGAGCGCCAGGACGAAGGCCTGTCTGTCTGTAAGGAGGATACTCAGAAGGCAGTGCTTAGAGAATTGGGCTCAGATGATGGATGGGCCCCCAGTCAACGTGCACGATCCAAAGGGTTTTGACGGCCTGTCTAGTCGTGAATGGGTCCTGCCAGTGCGATGTACAATGCATGACACAAGTAGATGTTCTAGGTGCAGGTGTTTGGATTCTGAATTGAACAAACGCAAATGTATGTGGCGGCTGTGCCGCAATCAAATATTTACAGCTACTATATAGCACCGGTCTATCTCCCCTTCTATGATCGTGTCAACTACAGCATCTGCGGTTATGAGACTTCCTGTGCTCGGTTCCTTCACGATGAACCCAAACCACGTCGATAATATGGATGCACGCGGAAGCACCTTTAATCTTGTAGGCCGTGACCAAATCATCAATACTACCCATTATCACGTAAATTCAGGTATGAAAATAACAATTATTTACTCGTCTTGTCAGCTTATGTTCTGCCTTGTGAGATCCAGCCACTGTTCTGGAAACCTTAGCAAAGCTACATGTCCCTGAAGCTGCATATGACTCATCCGAGCGTGAACATGCTTCGAGCTGTCTTCCCAACACTCGTACCGGTGTGTTGCAGAAGATTCGAGAATGGGTTGATGAACACGATAGCCATCCTATATGCTGGCTCACCGGGGTAACTGGATCAGGGAAGTCAACAATAGCGCAGACCCTTGCGAAAGATTATGCAGCCAATGGAACACTCGCTGGTTCTATTTTCTTTTTGCAAGCGGGAACCCTTCGCATTAGTACGGCGAGATTTTTCCTCACGCTTGCATATCAACTCGCAGTTGCTGTGCCTTCGGTGCAGGCGTTGATGCAGAAGCCATTCAAAAGGGATCCATCCTTCTCTACTAAGAGACTGGAGGACCATTTCACACAGCTCATTTATGATCCACTCGTTGCGCTCAAGCAACCGATTTCGCCCATGATTGTTATCGTCGATGCTCTCAATGAGTCCGAGGATAAGGATGGGATTATGAAGATCATTAAAATTATTTCAAAGGCACTGCGAAATGACATATTTCGCCTCCGCTTTTTCTTCACTAGTAGGGAGTCGCACCACCTTGAGACACAATTCAGAGAATCCACGGCGAAGTCTGTGACAACTCGTCTGGTCCTCGAGAACTGGGACGCACACAGTGACATTCGTGTGTTCCTTCAATTCCATTTGCATCGAGTACGCAAAACAAAACACCGCTTAATGATGCAGCTACCAGAGTTGTGGCCGTCAACCGCTGATCTTGACGAGCTTGTTTCGAAGTCGGAAGGCTCGTTCATATGGGCATCAACTCTAGTCAAGTTTGTTGACGATGGGATTCCCCACGATAAGCTGCAATCGGCACTTAATGCACACGCAGGCCTTGATCTGTTATACTGCAAATGTGCCTCACCCGCTATTCAACAGCCCAACTTTCTATTCATCATGGGAAATATCTTGCTTCTTCGGACCCCTCTTTCGATTCGAGATCTTGGGCTTCTCATTGGCTTACGACCTGATGAAATAATTGAGCCTCTCCAGGGGAACAGATCAATTCTGGTGATTCCACATGACAACAACCAAGCCATTCGACCATTCCATGCTTCGCTGCGTGATTTTTTCATGGATCGTAACCGCTCAAAGGGACTTTTCATCGATCCTGCGGGAATTCATTTCGGTCTTGTGTTGAGTTGCATCACGACCATTCCAAAATGCCTATCGGAGAATGGCAACCAGGGTGATAGTAGTAATGCCACAGTCTATGCTTTCAGCAACTGGTGTTATCACCTTAATCTTACTTTGGTGCATGGGGGAGGTGCATTTCTCCTTCAGCCGGAGAAATGTTTGGTATTGGTCAATGGCTTGCAGGTAGTCTGTGATGTATTTGCACACTGGGACACAACATTTGGGTGGTGGTTGGAACGGCATCAGATGATTAAGGACTTAAATTCTGTGCTGTTAAAGCTTAAGGTGAGTCTGCCACCTGATGAAAATCCGATGCCAATCAAAATGTTTATTTCAAATCACGTTCCAGGACAACTTTGTCAAAAACCATCGTTATTTGACTTTCATGGTGGCAAATTTAAAAGTTAGTCATTTGAATTCAAAAACCGTTCATCAAAAAACAAAAATTCTGATAAGCTTCTAGATAATGTAGCTGTCACCTGGGAATCCATATAACCTCATTCTCAAGCTTGAAGATATCAAACAGCTCATAGAAGTGTGTGGTTAATTTTGTTTATTATTAGAATTGGGGACGTGGCAGAGGCCAAGGTATAATATTTTGGATTTTGGGGTGTTTTAATTGACTTAGGAGGCAGGGAGGAAACATTTCGGCCTCGGAAGCAGTAGTTGTACCGGTTTCACTCATACATCATGTAATCAAGTACCACAGTGTCTGCCGTGTGATATGAACCACACGACTGGCATCAATATTTACATGCATGGGTGACTCTCAATCAATCAGCCCATTATGTTAGTTCAGTTGCCTGGGCAGTAGGATCGCGCATGAATTGTGTTCGTGTTCCGCGGGGCTTGGAGAAGGGGTAGTAAGTCGTCTGCCAGTGTCAGGGCTGCATTAGCCAATGTCAGCTACTTACTAGTGTCATCATTCATGTAGTCTGTTAGCACTCGGATATTAGGTGTGTAGTAAGTATGCAAGCGTTCTCTAACCCTCTGTGTCCCCTACTAACACATGTTGGTTGAAATCGCACAGTAAACCATATCGAAAATGTGTCGCATGTCTATGGACTATAGTTAAGTGACTTCTGGCAGGGGTGTTCAATCGTAGATGAATGGCAACATGGCAACAATGCCATCCATTTGTTCCAAAGGTAACCCAATCACCTGGAATAAGCTTATCACCACCAGAAAATGCCAACTACTTATGCCCGATAGACTATGTGGTTGGATGGACGTCAAGTCCCATCCAATGTTCCTACACTGGGTAGTAGTAGGCACTAAAGTCTAGCTGTGCAGGTATGTAAGTACGCAAATTGGTTGCATGTCCCACCTAGTCACACATACCAATTGAAATCACAGTCTCTATCACACACCAAAATGTGCAGCATGACCGGCATGGAGTCAAATGCGCCATCCAACTACCAAAGGCAACCGAATGACCCAAATGCGTCAAACAACTCCCCATCCATTTCGGGGGTTAATGAAAAATCCTTGGTGGATGCATTGCAATTGGGTGGACATGTGATGAATTGTCGATGCATCCCAGGGAGGAGTGATTTTGCATGCAGGGTTTGTGATGGTTGATGAGTGCGGATCTGGGCTTTATGAGTTTGTGGGGAGAATATAGGTCCACGGCTCAGTTTATTACTTTTCGTTCTACAGAGACCACATTGAATCACAATCTATCCAATGTCGAAGTGCTCCGGGCACTATACAATCGTCAGTGACGTGTTGGATGTTGAGCATGTCTTTGCCAACGCTGTTCCCCCTCAGGCTACTGCTCCCCCTAATGATGACTGGGTACACGATTCCCCCAATCACAACGTTTGAGTGCCACAGCCTGTAAAACTCGGGACTCTCCTGCACACACTCCTGCCCCACCCACATCCGCACACGTCCATTTCCAAACCCCAACACCGCATACTTCTCCACCCTCGTCGCCTAGCACACCCCCAAGGTATCTACACGCATCCTCCCTTCCTCCAAATCATGGAGTGGACTTGATTTCCCTTCGCTCAATTTTCCTGCTCCTCTTGCTTCTTTTCTGCCCTCTACCACCTCTGCTACCCAATGCCCCAAACGTGGAACGGACTCAGGAATAAATGCAGAACAACTAATATCAGCCTCCCTGACCATAGGAGCCGCGATCAACCGTATTGTATCCACTTGTGGACACATAAGCGCTACTGTGTGCGATCTGTTTTTGAGTCTTTGTGATGCTTCGTTGAGGGTACATCATTGTTTCCTCCCTTTTCTTTTTTTCTTTCATGCCTTCTCCTTTGTTTCTCTTTATATTTACCTCTTCTCTCTCTCATCGTGTGTCTGCACATGCCCATGCACTGTCCAGACTCTTTGTCCGATGTTGTGGCCCCTTTTGACACTCGTCCTTTGTCTTAAAACTTCGTTCTGCAATCCTAATTCACAACTGACTCGCATATATTAACCACAGTACCACCTCCCATCCTGCCTCCATTTCCTCGAAACGACGCATACAGTCGAGATCCTTCGCAAAGCTGGGGAGGGCGTTAGTGAGATAGCCAAGAGGAATGTCTGTGTCTCATTCTCGCTTTGCTCGTGAATGTATTATTATTTGACGGTGAAACTGACGTGTGGGTTTTTTAATCACGTTGTTTTTAGAGACGCATGTCCAGAGAAGAAATACGAAGGTATTTGTCAGCCTTTGTTACGTCCCCCTTTCTCCCTTCCACAAACCCAAATACCAACCCCTCCCCTCTTTTCTACCCCCTCCAGCACAGACGAGCTATTCAAACCTATGTCCTCAACAACACTATGAAGTACTCTACACAGCCCACAGAGATGCCATTTAATTTCGCTTTTGGGGACGATGATGGTTTTTTTGGGGGTGGTTAGAAGAAGGGCGGGTGGAGGGAGAGTGTGTGCAGTGTGAGGAGGGTCTGTGGCTTAAAGAGAGTGGTATTGTTGATGTAGGGAGAGGGAATAAACTCAGATTGGAGAGGTTCGGAAAAGCCATGTCTGGTAGCTGTGCATGGGACCCACCCGGGGTTCTTCTAAATGGTTTGTCTTGTCTCCCCCTCCCATCCCCACTCTCAAAACTAACCCATTATCCAAACAGCTGGCATCGACTGGTCCACCCTCCCGGCAGGACACATGATTGTAGACTTGTAGACATAGGTGGCGGGATCGGGTCGACGTCTATGGGGCTTGTGAAAGCATTTGGGCATTTGAGGTTCGTGGTGCAGGATTGGGGGGTGGGTTTTTTTTTTTTTTTTTCTTTCTTTTTTTTCCCCGCGTTTTACTTCTATTGGGGCAGAGCCCTATGGTGGAAGCTAAACTAACTGTAGGTAAATAACGTTAAGGTGTCTCGGCGGGTGTGGGTCTGGATCAAAGACTACAGGTTGCCGGAGCAACTGTAGAGAGGTGTATGCCATATGGGCGAATGGGTGGTGGTGTCAGTGGGTTATATGTGTAGTAGTGGTAGTAGTAGTAGTAGGCAAATATAGTGTAATCTAAATGTAAATCTAAATGAAGTAGGGGATAGGAAAATGCGGGGTAAGCTGTCATGTTATGCTATGCTATAGTAAGCTGTGCTGTGGTAAGCTGCGGACTCGGAGTAGGGTGTAGGGTGTAGCATGTGTGAAGCAGAGATAAGTAAAGAACATGAGAGAAAAGAGAAGAGAAGAAAAGTAGACAGGTAGAGGAGAGAGAGAAAAGGAAAAGAAAGAAGGAGGAAGGTGGGGGAAGGATGAGTCGGGAGAGGTGTCCAAGGGGATGGGGAGGAGGTGGTGGGTCGGGTTCGGGTTCGCGATACGCGGTCATTTTCTTCGTCACGGCCTCGGGCCACATCACTGTATCGTTAGCCCACGCCCGTATCTCTTCTGGTGAAGGGCCTGTTAAGCAGGTCCAGAATCCAGTTTCTGCCCCCACTATTCACATCTACGCCATCGGGGATGTCCAAGTCCCCGTATGTAGCTTTGAACCTGCCCGTCCTACCAATGAATTTGAAGACCTGCTTTATGGTCTTTGGGTGAGAGAGCATTGTTGCTAAGGATCTGGATCCTCGTCGTAGGGTGAAGAATAGGTTGCAGCGGTGTCGTTCATATACAGGGCACGTGAGCAGGAAATGGTGTACTGTTTCGTAAGCGTCCTCGCAGGCTGGGCAAATAGGTGAGTCAGCGCATTTCATATTGAAAAGATGCTTGTTAAGGGGGGCATGACCGGTACGTAGCTGGATTAGTAGGCTTGAGTGTTTTCGGGATATGCTGTCTGCCATTTTCCAGTATCGGTTCGATGGCATTGTTGGGTCGACTTGACGTAGTTTCCGCCACTGGGGAGACTTGCGTAATACGCGGGTGGCGTCAGCCTTGATGGCCTTCATCATCGCTTGTTTGATGGCGGATATGCTATCTGGCAGTGCGTTTCGTAGTTCAGCGGGGAGACAGTGTATTGGGCTGGAGTCGCCCTTTGCTGCGCGCTTGGCTTGTTCATCTGCTTGCTCGTTCCCTTCAACGTCTAGATGGCTAGGGATCCATCAAATGGTGATGTCGATGGAGCGGAATTTCTTCTTGGATCGTGCGACCTTATTGTGGAGAATGTCGAGGAGGTAGTGGCCGGGAGTGGGTTTGATGGACTGGGTGGATATGATTGAGGCCTGGTTGTCGACATACATTGAGACGCGGTGCCCGAAGCCTCTTGCTGCTTTGTATAGTAGTTCCTGTGCCATTATCTCACCTACAACTTCACCTTCATATACAGTGTGACGGGTTTCCGGACCTAGGCAGAAACGGAGAGTTTGTTTAGTAGTTATACCGTCTTTCTGGTGGTATAAGACTGCTGCTGCGCCGATGTTTCCTTCAATCCCAGATCCGTCTGAGTATATTCGTATGAAAGCTGGGTCACAGCTTTCTTCGAGGATGGCGACGTCCTTCAATGGAGCTATGCAGGTTTTGATCCCTGGTTGCCACTTGGTGGTCTGGCGGACAGGGTTGATGGTTTCGGTGTTGTTGGGGTGGATATTGAGGGAGTCCATGATGTGATGTAGTGAGGACGGGAGCCTTTGAGGGCAGGAGGAGGCGGCACGACGGATGTAGGGAGCGAGGGGGTGGTTGCGAGGTAGAGTTGCGAATCGCATTGCGGCGCGTTGGCATACTTTATTTATTGCGAGGTGCATGGGGAGGATCCCTGCGTGTGCATCGAGTGCGACTGTGGGAGTAGAGCGCAGGGCTCCCGTGATGAAAATTGCTGAAGTGCGCTGTACGCGGGCAAGCTTTGTCGCGAAACCTACTGAGCCTCGCTTTTTCTTTTTCCCCGGTTCGGGCTCACATATTGGGCTACACCAAACTTCAGCTGCGTATAACATTTTGGTCAGTACAACACCGTTGTGTAGATTGCGAGCAAATAAGCTCGGGACACCTCTCCTCTTCTGAGCTAGTCTACGAAGTTGGGCTGCATACTTTTCACCTTTTCCTAGGGCGTAATTGGCGTGCTCTTTGAAATTTAAGGCCTGGTCGAGGACTACGCCAAGGAACTTGTGGGACGCCAACAGAAGTATTGTGTGGTCAGCGAGGTGGAGTGGTGGGCGCGGGATGGGACGTGTCTTCCTCGGGCGGTTGGGATCGGGTTTGCGCTTGCAAGACAGGTGAAGGAGAGTGAATTTGTCTATTTCGAAGCTGGAGTTGTGAGTTTGAGACCACTCTCTTGCGCCCGCTTGGCGGGTCATCATGTCAGTGAGTTTCGCGTTATTTGCTTCGTAGGTCTTCCCCGCGACGAAAAACATAGTGTCGTCGACGAAAGCAGACTTGAGTTCATCGGGATCACGTGAGGGTTCGATGAGATTGGCGTTATAAAAGCCATAAAAAACTGATGACGGGGGGTCGCCTTGATCGAGGCCATTAGTTACTTCGAAAGGTTCGGACTGGTAGTCATCAAATGCGAGGATAGTTTTCCATCCAGTCATGCGGTGTTTGGTCCATTCTGCGTACTCCACTGGGATTTTGCGACATCTCATGTTGTGGATGACACGTGGTATGACTGCGTTAGGGAAGGCACCAGATATGTTGAGGAAGAGGCCTGATACGACTAGGCCTTTCCTCCATTTTTCGAAGGTCCAGTGGACGGCGAGCATGAGTGAGTCCGTGGTTGATCTTCCTGGTCGCCCTCCGAAGTGGTTTGCTGGAAGGAGGTTGTGAGTTTCAGACATGTGTACGAGGTCCTCTGATACAGCAGATGAAAGGATTTTCGCAATTGTGTTGAGGCGGGTGATGGGGCGGTAGGCTTTGGGGAGGGAATAGTTGGGTTTGTCGGGCTTACGTAGTACGTCTGTTATCGAGGATTTCCATTTGGCGGGGTAGTGTTTGAGGTCAAAGGTGGCGCGGTAGTAGGGGCCCAAGTGAGGAACGAAGAATTCACGGCAATGTATGTATAGGGAGTTCGATTGCTGGTCAGGTCCCATACCCTTGTATGGCTTGAGCCGTTTGATGGCACGGTGAATCTGTTCGTCAGTGATGTTTTCAAAAGCTGTGCAAGAAGGGGGGTATTCAAAGTCCGGGGCAATCCCGTCGTCCTGTGGGGGTGGGAAGAAGAAAGAGTCGTACAGTGCCTTCGCCTTGTCCTTGTTTTCTTTTACCTCTTTGTATGTCCCGTCGGGTTGTTTCACCTTCAGGTTGGGGATCCGGGTCTTTGCACCATCCCCGGAGGTGGTGGATATGAAGCGGTGTATGGTCCATATGGTGCGTTCGTCGGCTCTTTCTAACCATTCTATCCAGTGCTCTTGTTTGGAGCTGCGAATCAGTTCGGTGTACGCGTTTCAGCAGGTGCGGTGTTCCTCGCGTAAAGGGTGGGCGAAATCGTGGTGCCGTACTAGCCAGTAGACCTTTCTGGCCAGTTTTCATACCTGGTTCCGTTTATCTGTGAGTTCTTTGGACCACCACCGTTTCTGGAAAGGTGTTGGCTTGGTTTTCGGGACGTGTTTCTCAATGATGCTGTCAAGGGTGTTAGTGAAAGCGTTGAGAGAGGTTTCAAAGTCAAGAATAGTGCAGAAGGTGTGGGGCACGGGTAATTTGGCGAGTTCTGTCTTCATATCTTTGGCTAGTGCTGACCATGCTACATCGCGCCAGTTGTATCTTGGTGCCGGGGTGGTGCGGGTGGGTGATACGTCGATTTTGGTGATGATGGGGAGGTGGTCTGTGCATACCGGACGTTCGGAGGGTAGGACATCACATTGGGTGATGTTCGGGTGTAGTTCATCACTTACCCAGACGTTGTCGGGGCGGGTGTAGTTCTTCGAGCTGGTGGATTCAAGGGTGTTGACGCCTGGCCGTAGTGCCATGTGCATGTTCCAGGTCACGGCAAGGTCAATGAGTCGTTGGGCTTCTTGGAGTGTGGGTCTTGTAAAAAGTTGTGAGTTGCAAGCTTTGTCCCACATGGGCGAGTGACGGTTGAAGTCACCGAGCCAGATGTCGTTGGGGGACAGGGCGCCGGAGTTTCTTTGTTCCAGTTCTGACGTGAGAAGGTATCGGTTAAGGGCGTTCATGTTGTGGAAATGTGTTTGGTCGTTGTATATGTTGAAAATTCGGAGGGTGCCCCATTCTCCTGTGAGCTGGATGGCGGTGATGTCCAGGCAGTCGACGGCAAGAGCAGTCCAACTGTTGGAGGATATTTTAGCATTTACAAGGATCATTGATCTGGTACGTAGCGGATTATCAATGTGATTGAGGGGGTAGATGGCGATCCACTTGGATGAGACCCACGAGTCTTTTTTGTAGTCGAAGTAGGGTTCCTGGATCATGACTAGGTCGTAGTTGTTGGGGTTGACTCTGTTGATAAGGAAGTCGGTCTGGCTGTCGTTGGATTTGTTGACATTTATTTGGATTATTCGCAGCTGGGGGTTGTTGATGTTGTCAGTTGTATCAGGCATTGGGCATGGGTAGGGGGGATCCGGCAGTGCTTTGTGTGATTTGTGTGATTTGTGGGGTAGCCGTTGAGAGTGGTGAGAATTGGGACCGTGGCGGATCAGAGTTAGGGTTTGGGTTTGTTGTGCGGTAGTCTTCGGCACGTTGGCGCTGCGATGGGGTGCGGTACTGTTGGGAGGGGCCGGGCCGGGCCGGGTTGGTTACACCCATGTCGTCTAAAAATTGCTGTGATTTTTCTTTCCGCTGGCCTAGGGGGATAGTGTTGGTGCTGGTGGCGGTTTTGTTGCGGTTGCTGCGGGGGGTGGTGGCGGATCTGATAGCTACTCTGGTTTGGGTGTCAGGTTGCTCTTGGGGTTGTGCGAAGGTGTACTGTTTGCGTTTCTTGTGCGTTACTTTGGTCCAACTGCTCTCATGGGGTTCCAGGATCTGTTGCTGTTGCTGTTGGTTCATCAAGGGGTGAGTGAGTTCCCACGTGCGGGGGTTGTCCATGGGGAAGTACTTGTAGAGGTTTTCAGGCATCCTCGTGTTGAGTTCGTCAGTGCATTTAGTGTACGCAGGGCATAGGCGATCACGGGAGGCATGGCCGTAGGTTTTGCAATTGACGCAGTAGTGTTTTTCCGGGAGTTCGTCTTTGAGGGAGCACTCTCTGGATAGATGAGCACCACCGCAAGTGTCGCAAATGTCGGTGATCTCCTTGCAGTTCGCAGCTATGTGGCGGGCGTTGATGGCGTGGCATTTGAAACATCGGCGAGGTTCTGGGAGGAGTTTCTGTGTGGTGCACCGTTTGCTGCATATATATAGGCTGTTTTGTATGGCTGTGTTGGCGCTTTCAGCTGTGCGGAAGGTAATAATCATAAAGGCGGATCGTTGGCCCTCGAATCGGCGTTCAATAGGCTTGATCCATCGAGCGAGGAGAATTGAGTTGGGGGTGAGTCTGTTGGTTGTTTCTACTTCGGCAGAGGATTCGAGCGAGGGGTAGAAGATGGTTGGTACGTTCTCAACCACGCACGAGTGTTCTCTGTCCTTAATTTCCGACATTGCGCCGAAACCTCTCATGAACTCGACACGGGTTCCTTCTTTTCTGATCCATTCTACTGACTCCGGTGAGTCCATGTCAAAAAGGATGTCTCCCTTTGCGAGTGTTTTCACGCTCATGAATTGTATACCCTCGGGAATATCGTCGTGGGTGGTTTTCATGGCGGTGAGTGCGAGGTTGGCCTTGGCGATGATGATTTGGGGATCCTGATTGTCGAGGCCTTGGGACGCCATGCCCTGGGCTTTGGTAAAGAGGACCTGTTTTTGTTTTTCTTCGTTACGGGCCATGACTTTACTGTGGACGGCGGGTATCTGTGTGCGCACGCGGGATGCATACGAGTTTGGTGCTGAGGGAGGTGGTGGTGGAGCAGTGTTGAATTCAAGGGGGGAGTCAAGGCGTTTTTCGAGATTGGCAATCGTGTGTTGTATGGCGAGGTTGCTGGCATCGGCTTTTTCTTGGGTGTTGCGGAAAGCACTGTGTAGGTCGTCTATACGTGATACCATTTCGATTACGCAGTTTTCAATCGATCCGTGGCCATCGATAACGCGATTGGCGTGATCCTTGATGGAGGCGCCCATATCAATGAAACCCTGCATAGGTTGGACAAGTGTGTCCATGATTGCATTGGTCGTGCGTTCCGCATGGCCATCTAAATCGAGTTCATTGAGTAGTATAGCGACTGCCTTTACTATGCTTGCGCCCTCGGCAGGGAGGGTGGACGTGAGCTGGAAAAGGATGGACGCAAGATGAGTGTTAGTGTATTCTTGATCGGGGACAGAGAACTGGCGGGACTTGAGTTTGGCTACTGCTTCCTCGACACTGGATACTTCTTTGACGGCATCAACTCGAGCCTTTTCGCGTTCGGATGGGGTCGTGAGCTTGGTGATTATACGTGACGAGGTTCTGCGGGCTTCGTTTAAAGGGAGGGAGAAAGGTGGCTGGGGGGTCGGAGTCCGTGACGCTGTGCGGGAAGCAGTGCCCGGGCTCATTTTTTGTGGATTTTTCGGGTTTTTTGAGGTTGTTTAAGACGAGAAAGGGTGCTCTAGGTGGACTAATAACGGTTCTGGGTGTTTTTTACTACGCTAACTAGGTACCACAACTCGGGGCTACAGGCGAGAGCACCTTGTTGCGGCCGCGGGAGTTTACTGATGGTGGTTACCGAGAAAGGAAGTCCCAGGGTGGTTGTTGATATGGGTGTTAAGGTGCAAGGTTATTTTTTCTTTCTTTCTCCCCTCTTTCTATCTCTGCTTCCCTCAACATGTTTTCGTCTGTCCCCACATTTGTAGTTTTTGTTTATGTTTTGGGCGTCTGTCTGATTGTTATGATTCTGGGTAGACAGAGACTGTGCTTGTTTTTTCTGTTGAGGGTAGATGTGGAAGGAGAGGTTTCTGGAGTTGTTGACTTCTGGGATTGCTAGGTTTCAAGGTGCGTTGAATCTGATATTAATTATTCTCGCCCTTCACGCTAGTACTGGCTCACTTTTTCATCCCAGCAGTCACACCGGACGCCTTGTGTTCCCATTGGACTTCCCAGGGTACTGTCCACAGATCATCTGGGATTCACCAATCTTTTTGCTTTCATCAGAAAGGGACACATCTGTATCAATTATTAGTGGTAGAGACAGCCATTTTATGGTGCGTTCTACATGGTATTGCGGCCGTGTGATTTTTGGCTCCGAGCTGGGGATCACCACCAACCCAACCTGTCCATCCCACAGCACAAATACGAGTGCCGCTGTCATACTCTGGAATTGTTTCCATAGTATTAGACATAGAAAATGATATATTTAGTAGGCCATGCATAAGAGAGACCAGAGAGATGTATGACAATCAGGAACAATATCAGGAATAAATAAGGAGACGTGGGACAAAGAAGGAGATGGAGGAGAAATAATAGGCAGTAAAGGCAAGATAGGAGGATACGGTAGAGGGAGATCATTACCATGATACCACCGAGGAATATACATCCCTGATGGAAGTGCTGCAGGAAGTCTTTGATAGATCATCAGACTACCAAGGGATACCAGGGCCATATCTGCCCGCTGCACTTGTGACTTATCCACCACTAGAAAACATATAATCTGATCACCGGCAACATTCCACCCAGCACACTCCACCACCACCTCCTTGGAATTCTCCGCAACATAACGAACTACCACTAATGCTCCAGACCATGAGTAGTCCTACACAAGTGTCCCAAGTTGGAGTGGGACAGTCAAGTGGCTCACAAGAAAATGATCTGGTCGGATGTGGCAGACATGCGAAATGATCATATTTGGTGGACCAGTTAAGGTCCGATAGACTGACATGAGATCCTCTAGTGGCAGGGAGTGATAGGAAATTATTGGGGGACTGAATGATTGAGGAAGGAAGGGCGGTGCAAGATCAGTAAATTTTCTTAAAGAAAAATGACAAGGGAATCCTAAATATTTCTGAATAAAGAAGGGCAATAAGGGGACATACATGATAAAACGACCATTTATGTGCATAAAAGGCATGGTTGCTTAGCAATGCTGTATTGTTGGATAAAAATCCACAAGATCTATCTAGAAGGCGACGATTAGTGTGGGAGAGTGGATATACGAGGAAATTGGCTAACCATTTTAAAAAACCACGTTTTCTAATATATCACGCCTTCTTTGTGCTTCTCTAATAAACTAAAATTCTCACGTGGCCTGATGGCACTAGCGACGCTAAACTGTCCCCTTCTCTATAGTTGGCCCACAGCTTGGGAGTCCCAGCCGGAATAGGCAATCACTTGCAATTGCCTCCGTGCTTCCGCTCTCGATCCGTGACTGCTGCCCTTCCCGCCCTCTTGCTTCCTCCCATACACCCCCTCCCTTCACTCCCATTGTTTCAGACTGTTTCAGACTGTTCTTTAAGACTATTTTAGTGAGTTATTTTTCCTTCCCTTACAACTGCTGCTCAGTTCTGCCTCTGCAGCAGATCCATTGCACCTGTGAGGCTGATTGGGCTCTGATAAGGTAAATTCTCACCTGATTCCACTCTTATCAGGTGTCTGAGGTGACTGGACCCCTGTGGGTCCATTTTTTATCTTTTGGGGTGGTTTTGGCTTGATGGTGAGTGCATTTTGTCAATATTTTCGCTTTTAATTAATTAATTAATTAATATTGACATGGTTTTGCATTTTTGCAGGTATTTGAGGCCACTGGACTTCTCTCAGTCCATTGCTGACCTGCTGGAGTGCCTTTTGGCTTGACTGTGAGTGTATTTTGTTAATATTTCCGCTTTTAATTGATTAATTGATTAATATTGACATGATTCCACTTTTTTGCAGGTATTTGAGGTCACTGGACTTCTCTCAGTCCATTGCAATGTGAGTATTGCATCCTCTAGGTGATATGATCTGTTAATTCTCCTTTCACTTGCAGGAATCTACCCAACCCACCTGATTCAGATGTTCCATCCACACCTGACTTCAACGGACGACCGTCGTAACCGTAGTCGTAGTTACATTCCCCCTCAGGGAGCTCCTGTCCCTCAGCCTGATTTTACAAATCAGGGAGATGTTCCTCGATTCCAGTCACCCACCGGCTTGAGTGACCCCTTAGAATATTTGACTCCACCTGCAATGGGTCACCAGCATGTACAAGCTGGCCCATCTCGCCCTGCCCCTCAGCATTGTGCTGGGGATGTCTTTGGTGGTGTAGGCCTGGGTGGCCCAGCCAGATATGCTGCATCACATTTCCCCATGCAAAATGCGCAAGCAGGGCCTTCCCATTTGAGACCCACTCATGCGGGTGGCATTTCTCAGCCTCAGAATTTCAGAGGGGTCAATGTAGATGCTCCAATGCCTGCCCTGCCTCATCATTCTGGGTTTGCCAACCCAGGTGATGACAATCCTTCAAGACCTCACAGGACTCCTCATTCTGTCACAGCAGATCCTGCTTTCAACAATGTTCACCGAGGCCAGATGGCTCATAGGGAGAGAGAGGCTGCCTATCGACAATCAGCTCGAGATTTGGAGCTTGTTTCACTCCACCAGACTGATCATGAAATTGGTCGATGGGTTATCCCAGATGAGTGTGCACGTCATGCACACAATGAAAACAGGAGACGTTTGCATTTGCCTGAGGAACCTCCATCACGGCTGCATATGAATATGTCCAGAGAGCATGAACAACGTCAACAGAGGATAAGGGCATTGGAGCCATTTTGCATATCTGGCACATCTGCACCACAGCAGGAGATGTCTCCTCAGACCAGAGAACGTCAGGAGCGCCAACAGAGAATTGCAGAACTGAGGACTCGATGTACACGTAATGAGTCCAGAAGGACCAACCAACAAAAAATGCATGAGATACAAATGGCGCAGCAGACTGCACAAGCCAGAGTTCATGAGAGGAGAATGGTGGATTGGAATGCTCAGCACATGCAAAACCAGATGAGGAGAGAACAAGAGACAAGATCTGCTCAGGACATGCATGAGGAAATGAAAAGAAGACAGGCCAGGGAAGAGCAGACACAAAGAGAAAGAGGTGTACAGCGCATTCTAGATGAAATGAGAAGGGAGCAAGAGGAACATGCACAACAGATGCAAAATGAAATGAGGAGAATGCAGGCTATAGAACAGGAGGAACATCGGCGGAGAGTTGCACAGCTGGAGGCACAACACCTACAAAATGAAATCAGACGTGTGAACAATAGAGGTGCTGCTGCTGAGAGGGAGGAAAATGAATTTCTGTCACAAAGGGCTGAGCAGTTTCGAAGGGAGCAAGAAGCCCAATCGGATGTTATCAGAAGGGAGCAAGAAGAGAGAGATCGTCAAGATGCCATCAGATATGATCAAGCACGTCTTGCTGAAAATGCTGCCAGAATTGCACAAGAGGCTGCAGAAGCTGCTGCACAGGCACAAGCTGAGGCTGCTATGCAAGCACAAGTACAAGCAGCTCAGGCAGCAGCTCAAGCAGGACAGTTGGATCAGTTTCATGAGGCTTTGAGACAGCAGAATTTACCTCCTGGCCGGAAGACATACCAGGAACCTCCTGGACGTCATTCTCTTGGTCCCATGAATGTTGAATGTTGACATTGCCACACATTGCATTGGGATTCTGAAAAGCTCACTGCTTCCACTCTCAATAATAAAAAATTTGGCCAATGCTGTCTTCAAGGTCAAGTCTATCTGCCTCCCTTTCCACCCCCCCCCTCCCACTCTTAAGAGCCTTCTCTCTGGAATCAGTCCTTACTCTAATTTCTTTCGTGAACACATCCGGCAGTTCAATGCCGCATTTGCATTCACATCTCTTGGTGTCAACATTGATCATTCGGTCACCAGCACCAGTGGACCTTATGCATTCAAAATGGAGAGCTTCATCACCTCTCAGGTGCTCTGCTTCCAGCAGAGGGTGAACAGCCTTCATATGCTCAGCTTTATGTTCATGATCCCATGGAGGCTCTCAATATCAGAGGTGATCGCAATGACAACCTCCTTCCACAGATTATGACTGAGCTTCAGGTTATGATGCATGAGACTCACCCTTATGTGCCCCTCTACAAGCAAGCCTTTCACATCATGAGGGCAAAACCACCTGAACAGCAGAAGAAGGTGGTGGTTAAATTGCATATGGAAAAAAATGCAGATGGTCGTCATTATAATCTTCCCACTGCAGATGAAATCGCTGCAATCATACCAGGTGATGGTTCAGAGGAGAGATCTGATCATCATGACATTGTACTTCGTCTCACAGGGGGTGGTCTTAAACGTATCAGCCATCTGCATCCAAGTTATTCCACTTTGCATTATACAATGCTTTTTCCAAGGGGTGAAGAAGGTTACCATATAGAAATACCTATGAACACCCCAGGTGGCAGGAGCAAGAAGGTCAGCCAGAGATGCTATTATGCTTTCAGGCTTCAAAGGCGGCCAGGTGAGCCACCTGCCCTGTTGATGGGTGGCAGGCTGCTTCAACAATATGTGGTAGATGCATGGGCCTCCACTGAGCAGAGTGAACTGAATTGGATTCACCATCATCAGAAAGAACTCAGAGCTGATGCTTATCAAGATCTCAGGAATGCAGCCAACGATGGTGCAGATGCTGCAGGCACAGGCCAATGTGTCATTTTGCCCTTCACACATCTTGGAAGCCCACGTCATATGTATCAGCTCTTTCAGAATTCAATGGCCATTTGTCGTCATTGTAGAAAACCAGATCTTTTTCTCACAATGACTACAAACCCAAATTGGCCTGAGATAACTGACGCTCTTCTCAAAGACGCCACACCAGAGGGTAAAAGGCAGAAAGCCTCTGATCGCCCAGATATTGTCGCTCGTGTTTTTGTTCAAAAGATGCAGAGCCTTCTAAAAGATGTCAGGGGTGGTTTATTTGGCAAGGTGGCTGGCATGGTCTATACCGTTGAGTTTCAAAAGAGGGGTCTGCCTCACATGCATCTTCTTATCTTCCTGGATCAACAATATAAGATTCACAACCCAAAAGATGTGGATGATATAGTCTCTGCTCAGATCCCAGATCCTGTGGCTCATCCTCTCCTCTATCAATCTGTCACTAAGCATATGGTTCATGGCCCATGTGATCCTAGAAAGTTGTCTGCACCCTGCATGGTCAATCGTGTCTGTTCAAAACATTTCCCCAAGGATTTTCAACCTGACACCATTTTTGGTGACAGTGGTTATCCTGAATATGTCAGACCTGATAATGGTTGCACATTCACAGACAGATGGGGCAACATTCATGATAACAGGGACATTGTTCCTCACAGTCCTTACCTTTGTGCCAAATATGGTCCGTTTTTAAAAAATTCCTTTTTTTTTGAGTTTCAATGATCTGATATGTACTTTGCATTTTATGTAGATTGTCATATCAATGTGGAGATCTGTGCATCTGTCAAAGCCATCAAATACATTCACAAATACATCTATAAAGGTCATGATCGCACCACCCTTGAGATCACAAGGGAGGGTCAGCAGGCCATTGATGAGATCAAAGAATATGTGGATGCTCGCTACATCTCTGCCATGGAGAGCTGCTGGCATATGTTTGAATTTCCCATGCATGCAGAAGAGCCAACTGTCTATCCATTGGCTGTCCATCTCCCAGACCAGCAGTGGATCCATTATGATCCAAATGATGCTCTGGATGAGATTGTTGACAGAGAATCAAGCAAAAGCACCACTTTGACTGCTTGGTTTGAGGCAAACAGAAAATATGAACATGCTAGGCAGACTGGCTATCAGGAATTTCCTCAGACCTGGGTTTATGACAAGAAAAATAAGAAGTGGTCCCCTAGGCAACGGGGCTTTGCCATTGGAAGGATGTATTTCGCTTCTCCCAATTCTGGAGAGCGTTTTTACCTGAGGACCCTTCTCACTATTGTGAAAGGTGCCACTTCTTTTGAGGACTTGCGAACTGTTGATGGTGTTCTGCTTCCTACTTTCAAAGAGGCTTGCAAACAAAGAGGACTTTTACAAGATGATCAGGAATGGATCCAATGTTTGGATGAGGCCACTGAAATGCAGGTTGGCTCTCAGCTGCGTGTGCTTTTTGCAACCATTCTCAATCAATGCACACCTACATCTCCTCATGAACTTTGGGATTGATTCAAAGACAGGATCTGCGATGACCTTGCTCATAAAATCTCTCAGATGTATCCCAATGACCCCAATCCAACTCCAGAACTTATATATGATTATGGCCTTTACCTCATAGACCGCCAGCTTATGAAAAGTGGCAAAAGGCTTTCTGATGTTGCTGAGATGCCTCTGCCTACACTCAGGGACTGGGGTGCAGCAGCTCCAAATTTCCTTCTTCAAGAACAGCTGGATTACAATCAGGATCACTTGATGGCAAAGGTCCTCTATGGTCTGGAAAGATTTAATGGTGAACAGAGGGCGGTTTACGATGCTGTCATACAATCTTATGATCAGAATTTAGGGAAGGTTTTCTTTGTTCACAATGCTGGAGGTGGTGGAAAGACCTTTGTTTGCAACACCATAGCTGCTGCTGTTCGTTTTGGTGTGCATGAAGATCGCAGGGTTTCTCTCTGTGTGGCTTCCTCAGGGATTGCATCTCTCCTTTTGGAGGGGGGTAGAACCGCTCATTCACGTTTCAAAATCCCCATTCCCATTAATGAAAACTCCTTCTGCACTATCAAAAAAGACTCTGTCCTCTGTGAGGTTTTGAAACAGACAGGCATCATCATTTGGGATGAAGTTCCCATGCAGCACAGATTTGCTGTGGAAGCTTTGGACTGCACTCTCAGAGATGTCCTTGATATTGACAAACCTTTTGGTGGCATCACTGTTCTTTTTGGTGGTGATTTTCGTCAGACCCTGCCTGTTGTCCCAAGGGGTTCTAGACATCAGATATTGAGTGCCTCATTGAGAAACTCTGGATTGTGGAGGCATGTCAACATGTTCTTTCTCAAAAAGAACATGCGCTTGGATCAGACTCCAGAAAGTGTACTCTTTGCCAAGTATCTTTTGAAAGTTGGAGCTGGCAAAAATTCTAATCCTGATGGAACCGTCACCCTGTATCCTGAGATGTGATGTGGAGACACTGTCAATTCTCTCATTGATGCCATCTATCCAGGGTTAGAACAGGGAGGAAAACCAGATGATTATTACAAAGATCGCACTCTGCTTTCTTGCAAGAATGATGATGTTGATGATCTCAATTCAGATATCCTTGCCAGGTTTCCTGAAGAAGAGAAGATCCTCAAATCTGCAGACTCTGTTCTCACTGATGATGGGGTGCCCATTGACTATCAACCCTATCCTGTGGAATATTTAAACAGTCTCAATGCATCAGGCTTGCCCCTAGCAAGGCTGGCTCTGAAGCCTGGATGTCCTCTCATGGTCCTTCGAAACCTTGATCCTTCCAATGGCATTTGCAATGGAACACGCATGATCTTGCTCAGAATCAAACCACATGTGTTGGAATGTAGGATCTTGGGTGGTGATGGAAGGACTGTTTTCATTCCAAGGATGCCCATGAAACCATCCGATGGTGATATACACATTCCCCTCTCCCGTCGTCAATTTCCTGTCTGTTTGGCATTTGCCATGACCATCAACAAGTCACAGGGACAGTCTGTCCAAAATGTTGGACTTGATCTCAGAACATCTGTTTTTTCTCATGGTCAGCTTTATGTTGCCCTTTCTCAATGCACTTCTGCAAGTAGAATCAAAGTTCTTTTTCCTGAGAAGGAAAAGGGAACCAACACTCCAAATATTGTATGGGACCAGATCTTGACTGGAATTATTTAATGTATAATTAGCATATATATTCTATGTACTTAATATAAAACATAAACACTGTGGTGTAGGCACAGGCCAAAAAACTGGAAACAGAACCAAGCATCGTCATTTTGAATCTTCAAGAAGGTCAACCAGATAACCCTGCAATGGAAACACACTTCATGATCAACCTGAACACGCAACAAATTCATGACAAGTTTCAGGATATGTGATCTGCTGTTCCCGCCAACTGTTTAGGAGATCCACAAACAATTAGGAATTGTGTGTGTCAGGAAGTCAGATCTATCATGGCTGCAGAAGATAAAAACTGGGATTAAAAACTTCGCTGTGGCAACTTCAATGTATAATTGAAAAACTGGATTAAATATTATCAACTCAAAACTCGGATTAAACACTATAAACTCAAAACTCAGATTAAATATTATCAACTCAAAACTCAGATTAAACACTATAAACTCAAAACTCAGATTAAATATTATCAACTCAAAACTCGAATTAAATATTATCAGCTCAAAACTTAGATTAAACACTATAAACTCAAAACTCAGATTAAATATTATCAACTCAAAACTCAGATTAAACACTATAAACTCAAAACTGGGATGCCGTAGTAATGACCCGTGGCAACGCCATGGGTCATTATGCTTGTCGGATATTGAATGGGATGATTAGGCAATTTACGGGACCAATCAGAATCGGACATTGCAATAAACATGTGAATCAATCAAGGAAAGACCCCTCAACTCCTGCCCCTATCCAGATCAAGCAAATACTCCATTTGATTTAAGTGACATCATACCTGAAAAGAAATAATCATTTTATAGTCTCTTAAATCTTTCTTCAGACTCAAACGACATCATTTGTGATGTCATTTCTACATGAGTCATAAAGCAGCCAGCTGTGGAGTAATTTGTCATCATCAGTATTATTTTTAACTCATTTTGCTCCACTATGACTCATTCTGCTCCACTATGACTCATTTTACTCCACAATGACTCATTGAAATATTCTTTTTGAATCTTCTATATTCTTCTATTATATTTTGGCCCATGGGAAAATTGCTTATGTAAGCCAATATAAAAGGGCGACCCGATTTGGCTCAGGATAGCAGTTCATTCTTCATCCAGAACCATCATCATCATTCCTCCTTTGATACTAAAAGTCCTCATAGCACTGTGTAATATACAGACTATTTGACTTAACAGTATCTTGATTGAACTCACTAACCATCTAACAGCTTTATCTTAAGTCTCTGTAAGTCAATCCAAGTAAACCAACAGTGAGAAAGTAAGAAATTCACTGGTGAGTCCCAAAAAGGCAAGTGAAAGAAATATTATTGTGTAAGCAAGGAAAATTGGTATTCCTTTTTGAGTGATCTCATAAACAAGCAACTCCAAGCAGTTCAGTGTGGATAAGGTGACCACTTGCTCTGAACTTAACCTCTAAAGCTTTTGCATCTGTCAAAGTAGGACATTTGTCAAATATATTTTGGGGCAATATAAGATATCTAGCCCTAGTCATAGTATTAGTGATTTTATTTGAATTACCATTTTTCCTTCTATATAACTACCCATTTGAAGGCAGGTATAAAAAACAGGAAATCAGTCAAAGGAAGCAACAGCTCCCCTTGCATTTCGAACAAACAGAGAAAGTACGTTGGTATTTGTGTGAACCTACCGCCTCTGTGGTAAAAATTGTGAAAACAATTTGCCGACTTTTCACCGCTCGCACATTCAACGCTTGCCCACCTTGCTGGACAGAGTCAGGCGACAAAGACAGAACAGTGGATGATAGGCATTAGGAGCTTCTTTTCCCATTGCTACAACCGGCCATACAATGACAGAGAGGTTGATGAGTCATAACAGATCGTCGAGCATCACCGAAAGATTGTGCCGAAAGCCTTCCAAGAGCGGCCTACATGACTCACAAGGCCCTAGCCAAAGATTTCAATATCGCCTTCAAATAAGTACATAGTCACTCAGATATTGATACGCTAGTCTCTCGATTACATACTCATATGGAAATTTGCTTTTGATTTTCAGCATAAACTTCTTGGGGCTCGCCCACGAACAGTATCATAGTACTGTACTTACTCCAGAAACCATGTGTTTAGTGATCCATTGTCCATGCACCAGCCATTTACTGCTTTGTAGCCCATCATTCAGCCTGTTTCCTGTTGCTATACCACCTTCGACATGGTCTCTTCATATTATTATCCATCTGGAAGCTACCATGAATATGATCGATAATGAGTTTCATAGATTTCTCACTGTAATGCGATGGTTTTGTACCACTCATATGGTTGTTCCTAGCACCTGTTGGAGGCGATTTTATTTCCAACAACATGATTAACATTGTATGATGCTATGACTTGCCTTGAAAAATGGCTTGAGCCCGAATCATGGCATTGAGGAGATACAGAAATCAAGACTGTTGGATGAAAACCATCCTTTGTGGAGAAACCCATTTTTGTGAGTTTATTTAGTGCTCAAGATGTATCTTGTCTCAGAATCATGCTTGCCATTGGCCGTTGGCATGTCGGCGAATGACTGGAATGGAGGGGCACTAGAGTATTAAGGACAGAGCTACATGACCCATGGAGGTGATCACCTGCGGGAGCCGATCTATGAGAACATTCGGGTGATGGATGGGTTGATGGATATTACAGAGGGAAATGGCCAGAAAACATGGGTATTGTGACAGTTTTGGTATGATCTTTGGATGTGGATGCAGAGTGAGAAGGCTGGCGGAATGCTCAGGCTGCTTGATCATTCAAAAACGGCGAAGAAGGTTTAGCGGATGATGCTGGACAAACGAATGAGTTCAATGTTGCTTGAATTGATGATGATAATAACAAACTACATACAACTATGGCTAGTGGTGGGCCTCCTCCATTGGTGGATCCTCAAGTGAGACAGATTTATGGTCCTAGGGGACTCCAACAATGTGTAAATGTGTTTGCAAGGACTCCCGCTGCTTCTGCTGCCATCCAAGTAATTGTAACGGGAGTTAGCAATGCGCCATCCTAGACCACATGTGGATCCCCATTCCTTCCCTTTTGAAGTAAGGCTTTCGCCGTATGCAGCGAGTGTCGTATTGAACAGTGAACAGCCACTATTCAGAGGCTTAATATCGGCCTTGGCCTCTATCTCCAGGGTAGATTGCTGAGCACATTGAACCAACGATTTGGTCTGCGTGTGAGACAAGATAGAGCAGATATTGCTGTCCATAGGGATGCGAGACTGATGTGTGGCCAACGTTGGTTGTTGTGAATCCAGGGCTCCTCCTTTCCTTCAGGTACAAGATTGAGGAACTCCCATGGTATCGAGCTGGTCCAATGCTGGTAGCCGTCATGCTGCTCCAGCTCAACTGGGGATTGATGCTGCCATCGGGCCCCATACTGCTAATTGAGTCCCCTCTGAGATGATGATCGGCACTGCCCTTGGGCCACAATGTATAGAGCACGGTGAGGAGCTGTGCATCGAGGATGTCAGGGCAGAGGGCAATCAATACTGAACAGAAATTCTTTACCCATCAAGGTGGTTGCTGAGTCCAAAGATATGGTAGACAACAATGACGAGGTTGGAGATGTAAACGAGGATCCATCCATGTTGAGCTCCAACAATACTTGCTCGCGCTGTCATGGTGCTTGATAATCTCCCCGTATTCATCTTCATCAACTTCCCTGGAGGTATCCTTGAAACCTACCACAGCAGGCGGCATAGATGCAGATTCTGGCACCAGTAAACTCTCTCCATTTTCCTCAGCCTCTCCGTTCTCACCTATCCCAATGAGAATGTTAGTGCTACTGGTCTTGTGTAAGACATGGCGGGGCAGTCTCAAATTCCTCTCAAGACCCAACATGCGGTTAACTCCATTCCGCGCCTTAGCTGATGAGGATAAGTGGCTTGAAGAGGACTCAAAGTGAAGGGCACAGAATGAAGGCCTTTGAATCTGGGACTGGTTTGATGAACAGCTGTGGTTGTAACTGCGTAGTAATCTGGGTCTCAACTGCAGCATGTGTTAGCCATTCCCTTCAACTACGTCCTCGTCACTAGGTACACTCAAAGTTGATGCATTTGAAAAATGCGGCCTTCACATTTGAGCTCCTTTGAGAAATGTGACGGCTGTGGTGCAAGAGCCTCATTCTTGTATGCTCCAACAGTGAATTCAGAAGGTCGACCCCAGGGCTCGTATCGCTCATCCAAGGATGATGTCAATTCGCTGAAGGAGATGACTCCAAAGGCGATAGATGAAGTAAACCTGATTGAAGGAATGTAACTAATGAGATAGTGCCAGGGACAGGAGAGAAGGTGTAGAGGCCGCTGAGGAAGAAATGTGTGGTGATTTGGGGGTAACACCTGTGTCCCCAGCTTTTCTGAAGGGGTTCAGAAGGAAATATTTAGATCCCAGTTTCCACAGGACACTGCCAGGTACACAAAGTGGCTCTGGCTCCGCCTCCAGTCAATCATGAGCTAGAAGACAAGAGAACGTACGGGTAAGTTGCAGATATCCAATAACGAGGGCACATCAAGTTGGGTTCCTATGGAACGTCTGTGTAGTGTTACATATATAGTGCCTCGAGTTTTGTTTAGAGAATAAACTGAAATCCATTGCTGCAGTCATTTCACAGATTTCAATTGGGATAGAAACATCAGGAAAATCTGAGAAAAACTTAACAATGCTTAGTATTGCTTATTTTGACTTGACGGCAACATTAAGCAAAATTAAGTCGAAGTCAGCTAAGCCCGAACATACTTGATTTACAGCCGTTTTCAGTTGCCTGCAGAATCGTGATGAAAAGTTTTGGGGGCGCCTAAATTATAATAAATATATGCGCCACATTTAGGTCACGAGACGGCAGATTCAACTGGTTGCGAGTTCAATTCCAAGAGGCAACACTCTTTATAAATTATTTTCTCTGGGGAGAATGTCATTTATTCTGTCATATAAATATTTTTCAGAGCATTAGATATATAATGTCCCTTTTGCACTATGTGTTAAGAGCCGTATTTCTACGAGTTCCTACTATACCTAATCCAGTCGGAGATGTTGGGGTCGGGGTCGGAGGTCCGGACTTGGTACAGGAAGGTCAAGGGAGACGATGTGGCCTCAGCTTATATTCTGTGCCCTCTCTAAACTTCTGTCGTCTCAATTTACGAGAGGTCGAGTAGAGCAGAGATAGAAGGGAGAGTTTACAAGTAGAAATCTAAGTTGATATTCAAACTAACGAAAGTACATGGGGTGCTACAGTTTATATACTCGAGTGTGTGGCAGAGTCCGGGGATGTCGGAGCTCCGAGATATACAAAATGTAGCTGCGGGTTGGAGTCATAGTCTGGGGAACATAATGTGCAGATCGGGTAAATACTAATCAGGTAGGAACTAATTAATATCTGGAATCGGAAATGAACTAAGTGCATAGGTAAGCATGTGGTTGTGAGAGTACGTAGGCATAGTAATAATCCGTTGGCATAAAGATAGTCTGTAATCATATTAGGAAAGTCGAGTCATAACGTCAGTTCGGAGTTCCAAAGTATTATATTTTTGGGGATGATTACTGGGATATAACAGTATGATTAAATTGTCTCAGTGCAAAAGTTTAAAGTATGGTTCCTCTCGGAATTGAACTCACGACCAGTTGAATCCGGTGTCTTGTGACCTAAATGTGGCGCATATATTTATTATAATTTAGGCGCCCCCAAAACTTTTCATCACAATAGGCGACTGAAAACAGCTGTAAGCCAAGTCTTCTCATGAATTTGACTTATTTAGGCTTATCGTCTGGCTTATCTCTGGACTTGAGCTAAGCGCAAATCTAAGTCAGTCTCAAATCAAAATTTTCGACAACCAAAGCAACTTAAGGATTGGGTAAGCATAAAAAATACAATGACTCAAGCACCATTAAATTCATTAAGCATCCATCAAGTAAAGAAAAAGCATTTATTTCAGTGCCAAGCAAGCAACAAAAAAGCAGTGAAAACATGTATATTTGTGTGTCAAGCAAATCATAGGTATAAGAAGCCTGAGTTGGATCCAGTACGGTAATGGGCGAAATAAGAGGGCAGAGTAGGGGTGATTTATGTATCTGCATGGACAGCGGACTACATCCCAAATCCTGCACAAAAGCTTCAGTAAAGGCTAAATAGAGATAACTTGAATAGCTTACATTCCAGCTCTGAGCATTGTGATACAGGTTAGTGTCCCACATAACAATTGTCAGTATGGTGTCGGGGAATAAATGCATGGTACTTACTGCATATGACCAGCCACCGTACCTGTATAAAGACCATCTACTATATCGCCGGCATGGACACGGGTTTCTGCCATGTCGTCCACTTACCATGTGCCTGCATACAAGCACATTAAGCTACCGTGTTAGTAGTTTTGGTTGGAAACTGTATTAAAATATCAAATCAGTCATTAGACTCAAAGAAATCAAATCCACCCAGGATTTCACTTATGCGTATATGAACAGTACAAAAACAGCTAGACTCAACTTCTCCCAACGGTAGTACGGTGACAGGACCGGTAATACACGGACCCACATACACCATGTATTGGTTACAGCGGCCAGCTCTAATGAGGACTGGTGTGAATGGGGGGGTGCAATTGGGCTACTCGTATCGCTTACAGGCAATGGAGGAATGGAGTTGAATCGGGCTGACTTGGTGTAGTTTTGTGAACATGTTCTGACTGGAAGCTCAATGCTGGGGAAGAATGTGTGAGTAACGGGGTGTGGGTAGAAATTTGCACCAAGGAGGTTGTGGTAATAATGTAAAACGTATGACTTTGGACTTCAACGAAATCAGGCAAGTTCAAACTTTACCATGCCTCTTTTTGACTGTCTCCCAACTGTCTCCCCTTGTCCCTTGCTCTCTTCATGTGGATTCGCTGTCGCCAGGGACTGGACCATGGTTATCAGCTTGAATGCCCTTGCAACCTTTATCTGCAGCCCTTAACTGGTATTGGGCACATGCACACTTTGACCCTTTGGCCCAACAGTTAGCAAAAACAGCCTGGGACAGTTTACAATGCATGCTACCGAGGTAAAAAAGATTGTGTTAAAGCTCACAAACAGATTTATCTCTACCCCATTTCTAGTTGCTAACCAATATTTAGCATGTACGCAAGATAATCGGTCTGGAGGTCACATCTCCCACCTATGCAAGCTCGTGTTCCGCAGCTCCTATGGCTGTGATGATAACGTCGATATCATCATGTGAATCCTTCTAACGTGCCCTGTACCTATTTCCATTTGCTAACCTATATCCAGCGTGTACACAAGATATTCAGCTTACGTGACTTTTGGTGAATCTGTAACTTATTTGTACTTTCCCAGTCTCTTCCTTCACTTGATGCGCTTCCCAGACTCACTTCCATTCATTTACTTACCTTAACTTTGTTTTGCTTGACGGTTTGGTGAACTTAGCATGTCTTGATGCATTTGCTACTAAGCAATAATAAATATTTTTCAGGCCTTGTGTTTCCACTTGACTGATTTATGTGCTTAAGGCACATGCCTTGACTTGATGACACTATCCCAATGTGTTTATTACTTATATGCTTTGCTTGGATCCTTGGTTTCAGTTGATGTGCTTACATTAGGGCTTGCTGTGCTTAGATTTTTGCACAATCTTATCAAGATATTTGCCAAGCAAAAAATAAGCAACTTGATAAACTTGACAGGCTTATCCATAGAATAAGTAGACTAAGACTGCTAAGTTTTTTTCTTTTCAGATTTTCCTGATGTATTAGAAACATGACTGTGACTCCAATTTCGTCTTGTCCCTGCCTATGACAAGTCCAACCACTGTGTCAATTTCTCTGAAGTCTGCTGTTGCTGCCTTGACAACTAATGCCAAAACCTGCGTCAAATCATGTATTACAAGGTTGCTGAAATAATTGGACCATGTTGCAATGGCTGAACAGATGCACGACAGGATTCCATCCCTGGATCAATTGCTGGAAGGCTGAGAGTAACACTATAAATATTGAACAAATGAAAATCAAAATGGGATCAATAAATCATGTATTACAATATTGCTAAAATAATTGGAAATGTTGCAATAGCTGAACAGATCTATACCAGGATTTCATCCCTAGATCAATTGTTGACAGACTGATGAATGGTTTGTCAAGGATTTTATTTATTTTCAAAGTTGGGACTTCCATCAGCCAGCCCTACACTTCCAAATTCTGCCTGGTCATATCAGTGCCTCCATGATTTCCTGATGATGTGGAGTCCTTCTGAACTCCTGCTCAGGTATCAGCTGGAGTAAGTCAGGAGTCCTGGGATAGTGTGCATCCTTATGTACATACATCAGGAGTTCAGCCTGGAGTATACCTAGGGTCTAGAAGGATTCTTTGGTAGTGCACAGTGGCTGATATCTTGCGAAAAGTTCACATAGACCCCATGGAGACTCCTGACAGAGTCCATAAGGATGCATGGCTCAGTGTAATTCCTTGAAAATTAAATAAAAAGCAAATGATTGTAAATGGTTGGAATGACATCACATAAATTCCCAGGGGTTGAAATACATCCATCCAGGTCATATATTGCTGCTGAAGATCACCATATATTGTAAATCATTAAAAATGATGAAATATGTGTATAGAGTGGTAGCATGCTCATTAAAAGTGTATGTACATATTAAAAGGCTGCTTTGAAAAGCCAATTTGAAAGTATTATGAAATGTACCATTAGACAGGTAGCAGGTTCTGCCACTTGCCAGCCTTACTGGACTTATCTGTCTTGATCCTGTTTCTTTGGAAAGCCTCCACAGATGAGTATATTTGAATATGTGATTTCTATAGAGAGGAACTTATCTTAGCTTTGTGTTGAGAAAAGAGTCAGACATAGTTGGCTGAACAACAACAAAAATAGCTCAATATGAATATTAACAAATATCTTGTACAAGGTATGAGTTACAGGGGCAAAAATACATGTGAACAAGTCATTGTTGTACACTTAAGCATCTGAAGTCCATTCATCCCAAACTCATGATGTTCCTTTACATCCCAACATGAATAAATGGCACCCAAGACAGGAATGATGGTTTTCCTGATTCCTCCAACTTCTCACGAAGATGTCTCACTGCATGATGAAGAGCATGTGCAGCACGAGTGCTGTCAGGTTGTGGGCCACAAACAAGATGAAAATACACCTCTGCTGCCACCAGAGGTGCATCATCATCCATAATTGACCACATTGTGGCAATCACACTTTTATACCCTGCTGCCAACATCCCTGCTGCCAAATGAACAGCCTCCTCTGAAAGCTTTTCATCACCTGTGGCAGTTTGGCATGCAGAGAGGAATGCAAAGTCAGCATGGGGAAATGACTTTGTGATTATTTTTGACAATGTCAACATCCCATTCTGAAGACAAAATGCACTCTGTGTAGGTTCAGAAGTATCTTGGACAGCATGACAGGCAAGGTGGATCCAGCTGTGCTGTTCCATGCCTTTGAGAACACTCTCTGTTGTTGCTAGTTCACCCAATAAGCTGTGAACATGCAAGCTAGAATCAAGTTGTTCAATCTGAGCAAGTTCCTTCTCTGCATTTGGGAGTCTGGATAGTCCAGGAGTGCATGGTTGGCTGACTCCAAGAAGTCCTTGAAATGGTTGTTGCATGGTGAAAGGTGGCTCAAGCAAAGCAGTCAAAGTGGGTGTATAGGAGGATGCAACAAAGTCCGACAATTTTGATCCAGCATCATGTGTATTATATAGGCCAGCTGCATGGATTGGAAGGAAAGTGAGAGGTCCAGTTGCACACCACCAGATACGAGGTGGATCAGTGATATCAGATACCTTCATATAAGTTCTGAAGTTAGCACTGGATTCATGATGATTCTTCAATCCAATGACTTACAGAGAATGCAAGAGTATCCAGCACTGGCTTAGCAATGTGTGTCCATAGCCTAGATAAGATTCCCTCAAACCCAAAGTTGTCAGGCATTGTTGATGTCATTCGAGCTTGGCGTGTGTCTCGTATACGGACACCAGCAGATGAGAGTAATATATTCAGTGAATATTGCATACCCTGCACTTGATTGTAGGAGATGCCATCCAGTGGTACGTGGATTACTTCATCCAGGTCTGCCATGACAATCAGTGCATCACATCGAGATTTATCAACATTGATGACTATGACAGGACCAGATCGGGCTGCTTTCGTAAGTTTTGCAAATTTCTTCGGTTGCAAAAAGTCCTCAAATCCTGTTATAGTTCTGGCCTTCTCAACAAGTGTGTCCCAATCCTTGGCCAGCTGACGATGATGCTGCGCAGCCTCCTCCGTTGATAACCGCTGATCCGATAGCATTGGAGAATCATCTCGTGTACTTGCTCTCTCTAAAGCCTTGGAAATGTGCACAATATCATCAGCTAGCTTGGGATCTGCGTCATGGAGCTCATCAACTGGGCTGCGGAGATTAAGCAGCTGGCCCCAAACAACAGAACGTCCCTGCTCTAACCATTCTAAAGCGGTTTCATTCTTCCCAAACTTGATTGCAGCAGCGGCAGCTTCGTTGGCAATCCCACCGATGGAGACAAGTTCCTTGTGTCGAGTAGATATGGTTTGTCCGAGCCAAGCGATGCGTGGGAGGAGAATAAGGGCAATCTCATACCCTTGTAAAGAAGTCAAGTCACCGTCTTCTAAAGCCAAACGAGCCCACTTTAAGGCTGCATTTAACCGAATTGAAGGAGGTCCGGTAGATGATCTGGCGGATAGTCTGAATTGGGAGATAGCCATATCGAGGTCAGCACGGTTTCTTGTGATTTCAAATCGGTACATGAGCGAGTTTCCGGAATTATCCAATAAACTGGGCTTGAGGGAGTGGCCCTCCGGAGTGAGATCCACAGCCTCATTGTAAGCTGAGATGGCCTTGTCGATATCAACAAGCTCTTCGGAGCGTTCGAAGCGGCGCTTCAACGAGTTCCCAAGATTGCTTAGACGCATTGATTTTTGAGAATGGACATCTGGAGTGAGACGGATGGCATCGTTGTGGGCTGAGATGGCCTTGTCAATGTCTATGAACTCTCCTGAGCGCCGAAAGCGTCGTGAGAGCGAGATCCCGAGGTTGCTCAGCCAACCGGGTTTCTCAGGGTGGCCTTCCGGGATGAGACGCACAGCATCGTTGTGAGTTGAGATGGCATTGTCAATGTCGCTGAGGTCTCCTGTATGATTAAAGCGGGCAGCAAACGAGCTCCCGAGATTGCTTAGGCAGCGGGGCTTGGCAGTGTGGCCATCCGGAATCAAGCGCAGGGCATCTTTGTGAGCTGCAATGGCCCTCTCAATGTCACTGAGCTCTCCCACACGGTCAAAGCGACGAGCCAATGCATTTCCGAGGTTGCTTAGAGTACCGAAATTGGCGGGGTGGCCCTCTGGAACAAGACGCACAGCGTCAATGTGAGCTGAGATAGCTTGATCAATATCTGCGAGCTCCGCTGTGAGCTCAAAGCGAACCATCAAAGAAGCCCCGAGGCTACTTAGACAACTAGGCATATCCTTGTGGCCCTCTGGGAGAAGACACACAGCATCTCTGTGGGCTGAGATGGCCTTGTCAATGTCGACAAGCTCTGCTGTATACTCAAAGTGGCGCAACAATGAGTTTCCAAGGTTGCACAAACGACGAGGCTTCTCCACGTGGCCCTCTGGAGTGAGACGCACAGCTTCGTTGTGAGCTGAAATGGCCCTGTCAATGTCGGCAGGCTTTCCTGTGCGTTCAAAACGATACAAGATCGAGCACCCAAGGTTGCTCAACCAACCTGGTTTTTCATCGTCACCTACTGGAGTAAGACGTACAGCATCGTTTTGAGCTGAGATCGCCCGATCAATGTCGACGAACTCTCCTCTACGCTCAAAGCGGTCCATGAGCGCGATCGCGAGGTTGTTCAGACGACGAGGCTTCTCCGCGTGGCCCTCTGGAGTGAGACACGCGGCTTCGTTGTGAGCCGAAATGGCCATGTCAATGTCGGCAGGCTCTCCTGTGCGTTCAAAACGGCACGAGATCCAGTACCCAAGGTTGCTCAACCAACCTGGCTTCTCATCGTCACCTGTTGGAGCAAGACGTATGGCATCATTTTGAACTGAGATGGCCCTGTCGATGTCGACCAGCTCTCCCGTAGACTCAAAACGGTTCTGCAATGAAATTCCGAGGCTGTGTAACCCACGGGCTTTGTCAGGGTGGTCCTCTGGAGCGAGACGCACCACACTGTCATAAGCTACAATAGCCTTGTCAATATCGGCAACGTCTCTTGTGTGCATAAAACGGGATAAGTAACGGTCGCCAATGACGTTCAGAGGACCGGCGTTGTGTTCACCAGTGATCATTATACTGGATTCGAAGGCAAAAATCGCACGGTCAAAGTCTGAAGATGAGGGATGGTGCTGACAGCGCCATAGCAATAATCCAGCAAGGTGTAACAAGCGGGCTCCCTGGTCCGGATGCCCGTCTGGCGTAAGCGCGACGGCATCGTTGAAAACGGTGATTGCTTTGTCAAGATCCATATCATTTTGGACCTGAGCATAGCGAACCTTGAACAGATGAGCAACACCCACGAGAATTTCTGGTTTCTCTGGATCGTCGTCATGGAGAAGCAGACTTTTTTCGTATGCGATATCCGGGAAATCGGTAAGAATAGCTTCACTGTGCGTCTCTCCCGTTCCGAGTATTGCTATGATTCATGAAGCTCAGTCTGCAATATCGCTTAATGTGAAGCACTGATCAAACCTTGACGAATTTGGTCATCAGCGAATGTTGTAATTGGAGGGGGATCTTCCGCGGGAATCAAGACGCAGCTAGAGCGTAATTCAAGAGGCGGACCATTTCCAGTGTCACCAATTGCTTGGACCACCTCTACGCAAGATTCCGACCGATAAGCAAAATATTTTTTGACATGCGCGCATGAAGTGATTCGTACCACCAATCTGTGCCATACACAGTGAAAGTAGATGATCAGTGATGAATTCAGTGAAGCCGAGTTGCGTGTCTTCCTCGAGCTTTCCAGGATGTTTGAGCAAAACTAGAATTTTGCAGGATGGCACGCTCGTGGGCCTGTGGACCCAACATCATTGCGTCATCTCGAGAAAGAAAAATAATAACGCTCACACTTCAACGTTCCTATCTGCTTTCCAAGACGATTCCGATGTTCTAACCAATGGTCCAATTTTCGTTATTTTATCTTCAGAATACACCTGAAGAAATAGGCAAGAATCGTTCGGGAGATTGTGATCGAGGGCAGTGGATGAGCATTGTACGAATATATCTAAGACAAAGCAAGAAGTTCAATGCAGCAGTGGGTAAATAGTCGCAATATTATTGACCTGTAAGAAAGATTACACTTGAAGATGCCTTTAGTACGCCCAGCAAATGTCGCAAGAGCATCACGACTAACCTCATTTGTGAATTCAGGCTTTCATACGTGAACAGATCTAGAGAGGATAAGAGGTTAGAGCGACACCTTATCAGACGCTCAAATGTGACATCCCGAAAAGTGTGACTGGATTCGTGGGTAAAACACATGTGCACAGTAGACGTCGACGAATCCGAGAGTGAATTTGCGTGGAGGGTTTCAAGTTGTGATGGTTGATGGGTGCGGATCTGTGCTTTATGAGTTTTGGGTCCACGAGCTTTAATCTATCTGATGACGACGTTCGAAGTGCTGCATACAATCGTCGGGGACGCGTTGGACGACATCGAGCGTGTCTTTGCCGACGCTGTTCCTCTTACTGCTCCTTCAACACCACCGACGATGATGACGACCGGGTACACGACTCCCCCGACATCACCCCACGAATCCCCCGTCCACACCCCATCCGACGTGCACATCCATTTCCAAACCCCAACACCGCGTACTTCTCCGCCCTCGTCGCCTAGCACACCCACTCCCAAGGCTTCCACACGCGTCTTCCCTTCCTCCAAATCATGGAGCGGACTTGATTTCCCTTCGCTCGATTTTCCTGCTCCTCTTGCTTCTTTTTTGCCCTCTACTACCCCCGCTACCCAAAGCCCCAAACGTAGAACGGACTCAGGAATAAATGCAGAACAACCAATATCAACCTCCCCGACCATAGGAGCCGCGATCAACCGTATCGTATCCGCTTGTAAACGCTACCGTGCGCGATCCGTTTTTGAGTCTTTGTGATACCTCACTTGGGGGTACGTTGTCGTTTCCTTCCTTTTCTGTTTCTTTCGTGTCTTTTCCTTTGTTTCTCTTTATATTTATCTCTTCTCTCTTTCGTTGCGCGTCCGCACACGCCTACGCACTGTCGAGACTCTTTGTCCGACGTCGTGGCCCCTTTCGTCACTTGTCCTTTGGTCACACTACTTATATTAAAAAATTCGCTTCGCGATCCTAATTCACAACTGACTTCACATGTATATACGACAGTACCACCTCCTATCCTGTCTCCGGTTCCTCGAAACGACGCATACAGTCGAGATCCTTCGCGAAGCTGGAGAGGGTGGATACGTTAGCGAGATAGCCAAGAGGAATGGGACTGACGTCGGTAAATGCGGTATGTCCCTCGTCATACTTTCCCCCCTCGTTCCTTCAGCTCCCGTTAACGAATTTTTTTCTTTTGGATAGCACACATCCTCCGCCTCTTATCAACCCACCACATCCTACGCGAGGCCAAACCAGACGTTTGCTAATAATCGGGTAAGCGCGTTGATGGATAGCGGGAAGGAGGTTCAGGAGTTGGTTGGGTTTGGGAAGTTAGTATTTTCTTCTTGTTTTCTTCACTCTTTCTTTCTCGTTTTCTCCCACGTTGCTTTCTCTGTCTCGTTCTTGCTTTGCTCGCGCGAGTATTTTTTTGACGGTGAAACTGACGAGTTTTTATTATTATTGTGTGGTTTTCTAGAGACGGATGTCCATAGAAGAAATACGAAGGTACGAACGGCATAGCTGCCTTTGTCGGACTTTAGTACGTCCCCTTTTCTCCCTTCCACAAACCCAAACACCAACACCCCCTCCCTCTTTTTTGCCCCCCCTCCAGCACAGACGAACTATTCAAAGCCTCCGCATATCTAACAGAAGCCTATGTCCTCAACGACACTACGAAGTTCTCTACACAACCTACCGAAACGCCGTTTAATTTCGTTTTTGAGACGAAGATGGGTTTTCTTGGATGGTTGGAAGAAGGGCAGGGGGGGGAGGAGAGGGCGCAGTGTGAGGAGGGTATGTGGCTTAAGGGTTCGAAGGGGGAGAGTGGCATTGTTGGTGTTGGGAGGGGGAATAAACACAGATTGGAGAGGTAAACAAAGCCATGTCTGGTAGCTGTGCATGGGACCCACCCGGGGGTCTTCTCAATGGTTCGTCTCGTCCCCCCTCCCCTCTCCGCTCCCAAAACTAACCCATAATCCAAACAGCTGGCATAGACTGGTCCGCCCTCCCGGCAGGGAGCACGATCGTAGACGTAGGCAGCGGGATCGGGTCGACGTCTATGGGGCTTGCGAAAGCGTTTGGGCATTTGAGGTTCGTGGTGCAGGATCGGGGGTTGGTTGTTTATATGGGTGTTAAGGTGCAGGGTTATTTTTTCTTTCTTTCTGCTCTCTTTCTATCTCTGCTTCTATCTCTGCTTCCCTCGACATGTTTTCGTCTATGTGTTCGTAAAGACTCCTTCCATCGCCATCCAAGTAATTGTAACGGGAGTTGCCAACGCGCTGTCCTAGACCACCTGCGGATCAGATATGCGATAGCGAGTCTGGGTAGAACGTTTCGAGCGGGTGGTCGGTCATTGACTGCTTGACATCGTGGTGTCGGCCACGTGTCTAGAACGTATTCGGCCACTGTTGGGCCTTATCATCCACAGCATCGTAGCCTGCTCTCTAGCATCTATACCACCTTCCACATTGTTTCTTATCCATCGGGAAGCTACCATGGATGTGCGATTGAATGGTAATGAATTTCGTAAGTATCTCCCTATAGTGCCGTAGTTTCGCACTCATATGCTTGTTCCTAGCACATGTTGGAGGTAATTTTCTTTCCAACAACACGATTAACGCCGGACCTTCTCGTGAGTGCGAAGATGTTCTGCATCCATTGTTTTGATCCTCACCTATAGATACTCATTACCAGGGTCTTTGTTCGACACGCTGCAGGGCCACGTCAATCTGAACGTCGCATTTGACTCATTGGAACGCGAGGATGAACGTCTGTCTGTATGTATGGAGGATACTCGGAAGGGAGTACTGAGAGCGATAGAGAAATGGGCTCAGAGGAAGGACGGGGTTCCTGTTTGTTGGCTTTATGGCCCTGCTGGTGCAGGAAAGTCCACGATCGCTCATACAATCGCCCAGCGATACGATGAGCAGAAGAAACTCGCTTTCAGCTATTTCTTTTCCCGGAGGAATCGTGGTCGCGACGACATGACCAAATTTGTTCCGACTTTGGCTTATCAGCTTGCTCGCGTCATCCCGTCCGTGCAAGAATCAATGCACGACGCTCTCAAGAAAGACCCTGCTATCCTCACGCGGCGTCGTCAAACTCAATTCACGAACCTGATTGTCCAACCTGTCCGCTCCACCACAATGCCGGACTCTGCAATGATCATTGTCATAGATGGCCTCGATGAATATGATCAGGATGGCGGGAAATTCCCTCTGAACGATCTCATTCAGCTCCTCGTCAATGGTTTATCCAACCTTCCGTTTCGACTTCTTTTTACAAGCCGACCCGAGCAGTACATTCAAGACATATTCAAACAGATTTCTACTTTACACCGTCGCGTAGCTCTACAGGACTTCCCTGCTCGTGACGATGTCCTCAACTATTTACATTCAGAGCTCTCGGGGGTTCGGAAACGGCGAGGCCTACCACGAAGTTGGCCGTCCCAAAGCGACCTCCAGTGTCTCGCCGAGGCATCAGAGGGTATTTTCTACTATGCCTCCACTGTCGTCAAATTCATAGACGACGAGCGTGATGATCCTGAGCGAAAGCTTCAGATTGCCTTGCAAGCGCATACCGGACTCGATTCACTTTTCGAACAAGTTCTAGGTGATGCCAAGCGCCATCATCGCTTCCGCGATGTACTCGGTGCCGTCGTATTTCTTCGAGATAATCCTCGTATCAGTATGCTTCCGCACCTTCTTTCCCTGGGCTCGGTTAACGACGTCCGAGTTGCCCTCCGTGGGTGCTTGTCCATTCTTCTGATCCCCGACAGTGATGACGGCTATATTCGTCCATACCATGCTTCGCTGCTTGATTTCCTCACCAATCCCGGCCGGTGGAAGGAAATCTTTTACAATCCTGCAGAATGTAACACTGCTATCTTGCGCCGTTGCATGAATCTGATCGCAGCTGACTCGCAGAGTGATGTTGATGCTCTTCGCTATGCTTATCAGAACTGGACCTATCACATCCACATGGCACTTTCCTATGCGAGAGATGTCGAGTACATCAAGTCAAACTTGGAACCCATAATGAAGGATATTTCAACAGATATGTTTCAGTGGTTTAAAAAATGGATGGTCGGGTTGGATGATGACACCCAGGCGGAACGGTTGCACAAAGACTTGGATTCCGCAATTGCATGTGTCGCGGTGGGTCAACCTGTATTAAATATCATCACGTCTAACACATATTTAACAAAGAAACAATCGGTCCAACTTGTATATCTTGTACGAGCACTCAAGCAAGCATTCACAGCGGTTGATGTGAGTATCACAATGGCTATAATATAATGGAAAGCTAATTTTTGGTTTCATTCTCCGTTGGTTAGAAAGTATGTCTTATAATCATCAGTGCTCAGTCATAACTGATGGTTCCTATGCTGACCTATACTCAGTTTGTATGTCAATATATGCTGTATAGCATTGCAAGTGTATACTGATGACTGCTGGCCACCCTGCCATTCAGTTGGTGGGTGATCTTTTCAACTACAGGAGCTGCAACTCAGGCTATGACCTTCACCTTGCTTAGAAAGTATGTAATCCTTGATAATATACAAACCACATCTCATCATGTTTTGCCTGCTTCAGATTGTATGCCATCGTGTTCATCTTTGTGGTACCTTTCACTGATCAACTTGTCCAATTTTCTACAGCGTGTATGTGATCAACATTGACACATCCAAGGGTTCTTGCTGACTCGGTGTCTTCACCCTCCCTTAGCTTGTGCGTCAGATGTCTGTCAGCCACATAACTTGACTGATTGTGATATGATCATCTCCTATATCAGAGAGTATGTGCTTGTGTTCAATAGCTGCAAAATGGTTTACTGATCCCAATATGGCTCATCTTGATCTACAGAAGGTTGGTGCACTTTCCCATCTCAAGCCATGGGGGAAACTCATTATCCCATCATCACTTTTGACTTCTTGTAGTTTGTATGTGAACAGGCTGACAAGTTGCAGAGCCTCTCACTGATCCTGTCACACTTTTGCCTTCCCACAGAGAGTATGTGATTGTGCTTGCAGAGGGCAGACCCCCTCACTGATCCTGTGACCACCTTTGCCTTCTCACAGTTTGTATGTGATTGTGCTTCCAGAGTGCAGACCCCTCACTGATCCTGTCACCACCTTTGCCTTCCCACAGAGAGTATGTGATTGTGCTTGCAGAATGCAGACCCCCTCACTGATCCCATGACCACCTTTGCCTTCCAACAGTATGTATGTGATTGTGCTTGCAGAATGCAGACCCCCTCACTGATCCTGTCACCACCTTTGCCTTCTCACAGGGTGTATGTGATTGTGCTTGCAAAGTGCAGACCCTCTCACTGACCCTGTCATCACATTTGCCTTCCCACAGCAAGTATGTGATTGTGTTTGCAGAGTGCAGACCCCCTCACTGATCCTGTCACCACCTTTGCCTTCCCACAGGGTGTATGTGATTGTGCTTGCAGAGTACAGACCCCCTCACTGATCCTGTGATCACCTTTGCCTTCCCACAGGATGTATGTGATTGTGCTTGCAGAGTGCAGACCCCCTCACTGACCCCACCTTTATCTTCCCACAGAGAGTATGTGATTGTGCCTAGAATGCAGACCCCCTCACTGATCCTGTCACTACCTTTGCCTTCTCACAGAGAGTATGTGATTGTGCTTAGAATGCAGACCCCCTCACTAATCCTGTCACCACCTTTGCCTTCCCACAGAGAGTATGTGAATGTGCTTAGAATGCAGACCCCCTCACTGATCCTGTCACCACCTTTGCCTTCTCACAGCAAGTATGTGATTGTGCTTGCAGAGTGTAGACACCCTCACTGATCCTGTCACCACCTTTGCCTTCCCACAGTATGTATGTGATTGTGCTTGCAAAGTGCGGACCCCCTCACTGATCCTGTCACCACCTTTGCCTTCTCACAGAGAGTAAGTGATTGTGCTTCCAGAGTGCACACCCCCTCACTGATCCTGTCACCACCTTTGCCTTCCCACAGCATGTACATGATTGTGCTTGCAGAGTACAAACCCCCTCACTGATCCTATGACCACGTTTGCCTTCCCACAGGATGTATGTGTTTGTGTTTGCAGAGTGCAGACCCCCTCACTGATCCTGTCACCACCTTTGCCTTCCCACAGAGAGCAAGTGATTGTGCTTGCAGAGTGCAAACCCCCTCACTGATCCTATGACCACCTTTGCCTTCCCACAGGATGTATGTGATTGTGCTTGCAGAGTGCACACCCTCTCACTGATCCTGTCACCACCTTTGCCTTCCCACAGAGAGTAAGTGATTGTGCTTGCAGAGTGCAAACCCCTCATTAATCCTGTCACCACCTTTGCCTTCCCACAGAGAGTAAGTGATTGTGCTTGCAGAGTGCAAACCCCTCACTGATCCTATGACCACCTTTGCCTTCCCACAGGATGTATGTGTTTGTGTTTGCAGAGTGCAGACCCCCTCACTGATCCTGTCACCACCTTTGCCTTCCCACAGAGAGTAAGTGATTGTGTTTGCAGAGTGTAGACACCCTCACTGATCCTGTCACCACCTTTGCCTTCCCACAGCATGTACGTGATTGTGCTTGCAGAGTGCAAACCCCCTCACTGATCCTGTCACCACCTTTGCCTTCCCACAGTATGTATGTGATTGTGTTTACAGAGTGCAGACCCCATCACTGATCCTATCACCATCTTGGCCTTCCCACAGATAGTATGTGATGATGCTTATGGAGTGCAGACTTTTTCACTGATCCTGTCACCTTCTGTGTCTTCCCACAGGATGTAAGTTATCTTTATTACATACTGGCCATTTGATTTATCCTTTCTTTCATATTTTCAGTGGGTTTGTGTTTTTTGTTGTTGTTTTGCCCATATGCTATCATTTTTGACTTCATTTTGTCATGGTTTTTCTTATTTCAGCCTGTATGTTCTCTTGCTTACTGAAATTTCATAATGCTAATGCACTTGTACATTTAATGTTACAGGAGGTATGTGATATCATTATTGGCAAGTCCATTTCCCTGCAACCTGGTGCTATGGGTGAGCTGGCTCGGTTTGTCAGGATTTGATCAATTGATTATTGGATCATGTGGAATGTTGCATCTCAGACTGTTTTGTCATATATATAGTAGCAGAAAGGGATGTGATTTACTAGCACCTGTTGGAACTTATGTATCTCCAAGTCATTTGGTATATATTCACATAGGTACTTGTTGTCATTGGGAGTCTCTACTACTTTATTTATGATAGCTTTGACTGCATAAATGTATTATGCTTGCTGTGAACATTGGTATGATGATGATGATGTTTTTAGCATTGTGAGACCACTAGGTGAAGTTTAGAGAGACCAAAGCCAGAAATGAGACAAGTTTATGATTCAGAGTGTGTGTGGAAGGGAAAGATATAGCTAAGGGAAGAAGGTGGTTCAGGTTAAGGAAGAATGAATTAAACAGTGTGTGTGTAAGGGATCCAACAAGGATCCCTTGATGAGTCTAATCCCTTCAGTCCACAAGTGTGTCAGATCCAATCTATAGCAAGATATGGGTATCAACACAGATGTAGTACAAAGGTCAAAAGGACTAAATAAATAAGGGTAAATAAAGGAAATAAATACCCTGTAGCTAGCCACTTTTACAGTATGAATAGATACTCTAAAAGAAGTAACTGTGGTGCAAGTAAGGCATAGGCTTACACCCGCACAACCTAAGAACAATGAAAGGACTTGGAACAAAGTGTTATTCCAGGACCAATAATAATTGCTGCTGTCACCTGTCAGTGACTAGCTGGCATGAAGGAGATGCCCTTGGTTGTCACTTATTGTCTTGAGCAAAACAATGGACTGTCTAGGGAACTCAGAGGCTGGGATCTCTAAAGTGGGCAAGTTCCAGCTGAGAGACCAGCTCAATACTGGTGTCTATGATTGATTCAGAGCTATCTAAATACAATCTAAGACACAGTCTAAGCTATAGTAGGTAAATAGGTAATGCTATGGATGACATAACAATTAGTGAGCACAATAGAATAGAAGAGTGGAGTATCAAAGAAGAGGAATCCAAGAGGATTCTGAGGAAGGAATGAGTAATGGACATTATCATGAAGAAGATAAGATCATATGATGAAAAGTAAAGGTCACATTTGAAGGATGTGATAAATAAAAGATTCATGACTTCACCCTATTGTCATCTCCATCAAACAGCCTCTCTCTTGAATTCTACTCATATTTTGACAACCATCATGGATACAAGTCACTGCATGGGGCACATCAGCCTTGAGTCAGTTATCACTCCTGTCCACACAACTCTGGCCATGACTGTAAGCTAACAAAATCCAACTGACCATAATGGTTCCTGCTGATCATATCCAGCTTTCCCCTGTTTTCTCAGCACCATAAGTTTACTTGACCTGAGATAGCTTTTTTGGGCCATAAATTCATCCTCATTAAGGTCAGTGGCATCCTTAGGGGACCTTATGAACTTTTACAAGACATCATTTCGTTGATATAACATGAGAATGATAGATTAAAGTGGTTAATAAAAAACACAAAAGACCAATTCAATGCTGGATACTATGACGAGGCAGTGGTGCTGATAAGATATAGAACGTGCGAGCTAACTAGCAAATACTCAGTCATCACACGAGAGAATGGCAATGCCTGAGAAAGGCAATGTATTTATACCTAACAAAATAGCAAATACTAGGTACAAGATAAGTAAGAATTCATAACTAAGGAATAATGAGACTCACCTCAGTTGTCACATGGGAGAATGGCAATGCCTAAGGTGATATGAGATGGTAGTGTGGATTTATGTAAGTAAGAGCATAGACATGCATACATATCTGCCAATGCAGAGAAAGAAAGATATACATATAAGTGGAAAGATAAATAAATAGAATAGAGTGTTGAACTCTGTGAAATATGGCAGTGCACCAGAACGTAACTCATACAAGAAAGACAAACCATAAAAGGTAATGAAACATGTACAAATGGTAATATTGCTGTGGGAACTCAGTGCAGGCTTGTAAACTCAACAGGTACATCCATAATGTAGTCAAGTACATAGTTTTTATACTTCCTTACTATCACCACACGTATAAAGAGAGTAAGCCCCTAAGTTTTGTTTGTATGTGTGGATTTTTGTCCCGGTTGCCACAATTCCAAGGTTCCAGTAACCTTGTGAGGCAAGGTGAAGGAGTTGTCTTTAGTTTGAGCTTTGTGTGTGGGAAATTTTCTTAAATTTATAGTCTTTTTGTTTACCGTGTGAATTTCATTTTGTATTGCTTGGCATTGACTAAGTTAACTGTGGGTACAATTTCAGCGTACTCAGTGATGAAGATCAAGCAACAAGAGCTTAAGAAAAGAAAGGGGAAGGGGCAAACATGCTCTTTTGCATATTCAGTGATGGTGGACAACAAAAGAGCCTAAGAAAAAAAAGAGGTGAAAAAAATAAAAATAAAATAAAAAAAGTACAAATTGATAGAGCTACTTGCCACTACAGTAGGGAGTATCACAGTGGATGTTTCGAGGCCATTTTGCCCTCTGTTTCAGTCGTCTATACTTTCCTAAAATGGATAGAAATGGGTTTGAACCGTGAACACTCCTTTTTGAGAATGTTTTTGATGGTGTTTTGATAGGTTTTGATGCTTTGTGAATATCGCGGAGTCCCAAAGGTACGTCAGATTAATTTATTTCAGTGATAGTTTGGTATCATGGCAACTGGACACTTCAATCGCACCTACCCGACACTAAATGTTTGTGCTCATTGTTGTTGACAACAAGCTCTAATTACCTCATGATGTTGTTTTAAGTAGTTCCTCTTTCATTTGTCTTCCATAGTAATTAAAATAAGTAGCAGGTACAAATACTGTTATGTTCCATGTCATATACCCAAATAGTAGGTCAAAGGGTCCCAATTAAGTGAAATAAAGGAGCTCATTGTTGTTGATGATGAGTGCAAAGGCTGGTGACAGCATCAAGCACATACTGTTGCCAAGATGCAATAAAACATTGTACCATTTTCTTGTGCCACATAACAGCTCAATTTAGGGATATTTGAAAGTCCGCAAGCATGCCGAGGTCAGCTGAGGTGAAACAGAAACGAAAATGATGAGAATTCCCAGAGCAGCTCGTGAGGCACTTTGGGAAATTTGAGCAAAACGGAAACGGAAACAAAAGTTGAAGTGGCGGTCAAAGCATCCACCGTGATACTCCCTAGTGTAAGACACTCAATTTAGACATCTCAAGGTGCTACATGTGGCAGTTGAATGGTGGTCTCAAATTTTAAAAGTTTTTTCTGAAATTTAGCACAAAATGATCCTCTTAAGGTCTACTATACTGTCCTATTTTTTATAATTTTATTTGCTGAGATTTGAAACAGCACAGCCACATTTCCACTTAATGACTTATCCCACACCATCTGGGGTTGATATTGCTCTGCACAGTAGCTAGAATTGTTTATTTAGCCTATATACAAGTCCCTAACCCAGCAGATAGTGCTAAATTTTAGTTGAAATTGCAAAAATACTCTCAAATTTGAAACATTGCACAGCCTTGGCACAGCCACCTCCCCTCTAAGAATTTAAATTGGATGTAGCATAGGAAATATGTACTTTCCTTCTGGAAAATATTTGACTAGGCTCCAAACCCAAAGGAAGAGCTCCACAGAGGTGCTACCTTTGTTTGTCTTACACTGTATGCTCACTGCTAGTACTTACAAGTTAGAGTTTCAAAATGAACAGAAATCTGCCCATTTGCTGACACAGTCCCCCTCATCCCAGATAATACTATGTGTGATGCATATATGGAGTTGTCGTCCTCCCTCCCTCAAAAAAGACAACGGGTCTGACTACGGGAGACTACGCGTGATGTGAATGAATGTGAATGGCACAACATTGATATTCAAAAAGTAAAAATAAAAATAAAAAAAAAATGTAGAGGACTCGTGTTTGCCGTGTGAAGCACCGGCCCTCTTTGCGCAAGTCAAATCTACCAACGACGCGCCGATTTTCTGATGCGAAGAGCTGGGAGAGGGGAGGCTGAGCCGACACCCAATTTCCTTTTACGGATTTTAGCGGTAAATCAACAGTTACCTTGCACACGCCCGGTTTCAGCCATTCAAAAAATTCATGCAACAATTAAGCTATTTTAAAATGTAGTGCCTCAAGTCGCATTGTAAATATGTCTCACCAAACTCGAGCCAGTGTCGAAAATGTCTTTGCTACCACGGCGCGAGCCGATCACCTTCCGAAAACGGAAGGACCGCGAAAAATCATGCATTCCGACACAAGCAATGGACACATCATAATGGTTCAAGCTGGAGGCATTATTTCAGATTTATTTCCATGAAGAGTCAATTTGAACGGGGAAAATGTGAAATGACTAAATGGTAAATTGCGCTTCTCTTCCGAAATAGGAAATCGGGTGTGTCGGCTTAGCATCCCCTGGGAGAAGTGCTTATCACCTGAATATGAAATATCTAGCAGGGATCGCCGAGGGCGAAACGTCCCCGCTCTCTTGCTACCCATGATGTCCGTCGAAATCGCATAATAGGACTTCTTGCCGCATCAAAGTCCAAACCCGCCATGTCGACATCAAGTAACCCAATCACCCGAACCCGTCAAATAGAACTCTCAGGCTATGCCAAGAGTCTGCCAGGATGCTTCTGTTGCCTTGCGCGTGCAATCCGTCACCTGTAGACCACACCGAAATGTGCAGCATGACCGGCAGGGGGTTCGAACGAACTACCATAGGCAACCCAATGACCCCCAATGCGTCTGACGCCTAACCCAAAATCACGGGCCTCGGACACTTGTGGTTCTTCGTGCACACTCTCATCCATCTCGGGGCGTAATGAAAAATCGTTGGCGGACGTGTGATTAAATACTGACGCGTAGTTGATCATGGGGGGGAGACTTGTGCTTCGACAGTGATTTGCGTGGAGGGATGGATCTAAGTTTGTGTGGAATGAGTTTGATTGCGTCCACGACTTTTTCTACAGAGACCACATTGAATCGCAATCTATCTGATGTCGACGACGTTCGAAGTGCTCCGGGCACTGCATACAATCGTCGGCGACGCGTTGGACGACATCGAGCGTGTCTTTGCCGACGCTGTTCCCCCTCAGGCTACTGCTCCTTCAACACCTCCCCCGACGACGACGACGACCGGGTACACGACTCCCCCGACATCACCCCACGAATCCCCCGTCCACACCCCATCCGACGTGCACATCCATTTCCAAACCCCAACACCGCGTACTTCTCCGCCCTCGTCGCCTAGCACACCCACTCCCAAGGCTTCCACACGCGTCTTCCCTTCCTCCAAATCATGGAGCGGACTTGATTTCCCTTCGCTTGATTTTCCTGCTCCTCTTGCTTCTTCTCTGCCTTCTACCACCTCCGCTACGCCAAAAACCCAAACCCAAAGCCCCAAACGTGGAACGGACTCAGGAATAAATGCGGAACAATTAATATCAACCTCCCCGACCATAGGAGCTGCGATCAACCGTATCGTATCCGCTTGTGGACAAATCAGCGCTACCGTGCGCGATCCGTTTTTGAGTCTTTGTGATGCTTCGTTGGGGGTACGTCGTCGTTTCCTCCCTTTTCTTTTTTTATTTCGTGTCTTCTCCTTTGTTTCTCTTTATATTTACCTCTTCTCTCTCTCGTTGTGCGTCTGCACAAGCCCATGCACTGTCCAGACTCTTTGTCCGACGTCGTGTCCCCTTTTGACACTCGACCTTTGTCACACTACTTATATTAAAATTTTCGTTCCGCGATCCTAATTCACAACTGACTCGCATATATTAACCACAGTACCACCTCCCATCCTGCCTTCGTTTCCTTGAAACGACGCATACAGTCGAGATCCTTCGCGAAGCTGGGGAGGGCGGATTACACGTTAGTGAGATAGCCAAGAGGAATGGGACTGATATCGGTAAATGCGGTATGTCCCACCCCCTCCTCTTCCTCACGCTCCCGTTAACATTTTTTTTCATTTGGGTAGCACACATCCTCCGACTCTTATCAACCCACCACATCCTGCGCGAGGTCAAACCGGACGTGTTCGCTAATAATAGGATAAGTGCATTGATGGATAGTGGGAAGGAGGTTCGGAAGTTAGTGAAGTTTGGGAGGTTAGTCTTTTTTTTTTTCTTTCTCGTTCTCTTTCTCTGTGTCTCCGTTCTCGCTCTGCTCTCCCGAGTGTTTTATTATTATTTGACGGTGAAACTGACGTGGTTCTTTTTTTTATCCCGTCCTTTTTTAGAGACGGATGTCCGGAGAAGAAATACGAAGGTACGAACGGCGTAGCCGCCTTCGTCGGACTTAAGTACGTCCCCCTTTCTCCCTTCCACAAACCCTACCCCAACCCCTCTTTTCTGCCAACTTCAGCACAGACGAACTATTCAAAGCCTCCGCATACCTAACCGAAGCATACGTCCTCAACGACGCTACGAAGTTCTCTACACAACCCACAGAGACGCCGTTTAATTTCGCTTTTGGGACGAAGAAGGGTTTTTTTGGGTGGTTGGAGGAGGTCGGGGAGGTCGATGGAGAACAGGAAGGAGAAGGGGCGTGTGAGGAGGGTGTGTGGCTTAAGGGTTCGCGGGGGGAGATTAGTGTTGGTAAAGATGTAGGGGGGGGAAGAGGGAACAAATTCAGATTGGAGAGGTTCGGAAAAGCCATGTCTGGGAGCTGTGCATGGGACCCGCCCGGGGGTCTTTTAAATGGTTCGCGCCCCTCTCCCTCTCCCTCACCCACAAAATTAACTCATCATCCAAAACAGCGGGCATAGACTGGTCCGCCCTCCCAGCCGGAAGCACGATCGTAGACGTAGGCGGCGGGATCGGGTCGACGTCTATGGGGCTTGCGAAAGCGTTTGGGCATTTGAGGTTCGTGGTGCAGGATCGGGGGGTGGTTGTTGATATGGGTGTTAAGGTGCGGGGTTTTTTCTTTTCTTTTTCTGCTTTCTGCCCTCTTTTTATCTCTGCTTCCCTCGACATGCCTCTCGTCTGCTCCAGTGTTTGCTCTTTTTCTTCTTTTTTTTGCGCCTGTCTGGTGGTTGTGATTCAAGATAAACAGAGACTGATGATTTTGTTTGTTTGTTCTTTTCTTTGGGGGGTAGACGTGGAAGGAAAGGGTTCCGGAATTGTTGACTTCTGGGACTGCTAGATTTCAGGGTGCGTTGAATCTGATATTAATTATTCTCGCTCTTCATGCTCGTACTGACTCCCTGCATATAGCACACGACTTCTTCAACCCCCAACCCGTCCTCGACGCCTCCATCTTCCTCCTCCGCGTCGTCCTACACGACTGGCCCGACTCCTTCGCGCGCAAGATCCTCCTACGGCTCCGCGAAGCCGCTGTCATTCCCTCCGCCTCTTCTTTATCCACCTCAGATGGAGATGTAGGAGGCCTAGCCGGAGGAAGAGCAACGACGCTGATAATTGCAGATCACGTCTTGCCCCTAGCTTGTGTTGATGATTTCGAGGTCGATGGGGAGGAGAGTGTGGTGGAGGGTGCGGAGAGGATGTTAGCTTCTCCACCGTTATTGGCGAATCTGGGCAAAGCGAGCGCTAACGCGTATAATATGGATATGACTGTATGTCTCTTTGTCATTTGATTGATTGATTGACTGACTGACTGATTTCATTGAACGTTCGGCCACAGATGCAAGTGACATTCAATGCGAAAGAACGGACTTTGCGCGAGATTGTAGCTCTTGCTCTCTCGGCGGGGTGGAAAGTTACTAAAGTGACGAGAGCGCAAGGATCGCTGTTTGGGTATATACTCGCTGTCCCTGTTGATATTCCAGTTCAGGTGGATGACGACCAGGACCAAAACCTATCTGAATGCGCACGATCCGTTTCTGTTTCTGCACCTGCAGTAGTGACGGTGGCTGATGCGGACAACGATGCAGGCGTTCGTGAAGAACCCAGGATCGACACACCAACTTTCGCACTCACATCGAATGTAGATCTGCGCAGCGTTACGGCAGACTCAATTTCTACCTCCATATCGACAACTACGAGTGCGGCTGCTGCTGCTGCACTTGGTCATAGATCCGGCAGAGGTTGGGGAATCATGCGGAAAGTTTCTTCGCCTCTGGTGGGTCGGCTGCGGCCAGGGCCATCAAATGTGGATTTGAATATGGGAGTCGAGAGTAATAGTGAGAGTAGCCAGAGTCGGGAGGGTCTTAGTGAAAGTACTTGTGGTGGCGGACGCGACGACAATATCAATGAGAGGCGTGGCTCGACGCTGAAAAAGAAAGGTTCTTTGGGTACGACATTCCCCGATTCCTATCGTTTTTCAAAATCCGCGAGCCTGACTATTCTCCTATCTCTAGCGTCTTTCCCTCGTTCTTCAAGCCTCGACTATTGCTTTTCCCATCGGTCGTAGTATGTAGCCCCGTTGCCCGCTTCCATTGTTTGTTGATATTCGGTCTTCTTGTATCTTGCTATCCCCAGTTTTGCGATGATCTTATTACACAATTCCAATATAATTGTTTGTTCAGGCTGATGGACACAGATATTGAGATGATGTAACTTCACCACCCTCATATCATTGCAGAAGGGCAGGATCACTGGGCTCACTTTGTATCCTGCACTGACAGTTTTGTACTCTTTTATAGATGTCCTGATGGAGTCTTGTATGCTGATACCTTGAGTGTCAGCTGTATTGTATCATTCAATGGCATCATTATAGTGACAGCTTTAGTAGACTTCAGGTGAGCCAATCGATTATCACTTGGATATAATTTACCCCAGAAGACAAACCAGAGTTGATGTTTTTCTCCCCCACAGGAAGCACTTTGTGAGGAAAACCATCAAATTAGGCTCACATATTATACATCATGAGTACTATAATGTGGACTGTTTCTATATAACTGGGAGCACTAAGCTGAAAATTGAGGTAACCTGGCTTACTTACACTTGAGAAATGCTAGGCTAGTGCTCAGACCATATATCTTGACAAATATTCAGAGCAAAATTCACGGCACTGCTGAAGAAAAAATTAACATAATTTGGGCAAACAACTACATATCAAACCAGAAAATCAACAAGAAATAAGAAGGCAATAGTGATTTTACAGTGTGATATTACAAGCTTCTTTCATAAACAACACAACACTATGTGATGTCTCAAACACTGAGTTCATGACTCAGTCACAGATTTTTTACAAGGTCATCAAATCCAAAAACTTCTTCACAGATAGGAATCATTTCTCTGCTACTCTGAATCTCTTGGGTATCCACCATGACCATCTGGTCAGCTGGAAGTGGGAATGTTCTCAGCCTTGGAGTATTCGTCATCTCAAAGGTAGATATGTCTTGCTTAACTATAGTTTTAATTTCCTCCCATTCTTTCAACAGTCGATCCTCCATTGTTTTCTGCAGTGCTCCAGAGCACCCAAGGTTGCAAGTTTTCATGCTTTGTGTCTGGGCTTCAAGGAAGGAGGTTAATCTCTTGTGGTGAGATTCAAGAGCTCCAGAAATAGAAAAACTATGGAATTTTGTGAACTGAACATCTGCCCACATTTTTGTAATGTAGTGAATCAGGTTCTTGAACATCTCATTTGTCCATTCTTTGTCCAATGCCATATTTGACACCTTTATCATTCTCAAATCTGACCAAAGCTGATCTTTCTGATCTTCCACCCTCTTACACATGCCATCCTGTTCTTTTAAATGGCGCATGGTCAAATTCCTCCTCCAATCTCTCCCCAAATCATTGAATACCTGAGCTTCATATTGTGTTTCATTTTTGATCTCATTTGTTATATTCTCGTGTGTTCTCCAAAGTCCACATTCCCGTACTTGACACTCTACAATAAACATGGACACCATCTTCTGAAATTCCTTAATGAAGAGCATTTGGATTTCTTGCACCTCTGACTTTGTAATATTTGACACATCACTAAGCCTGCCCAACTCTTCCTCAATGCATCTCCTGACCCATGACATGTGGATAGTAATGTACTGCCCTCTATTTTTAAACAGAGGTTCCATTGTCTCTCGTTCAAGTGTTCCATATTTGATATACATCAGATCAGTCTTACAGCCATTATTGTGCACAGGCTTATCACTTTCTGCAATGAGTTCACATTCACTTCCATCAATCATCAATGTCCAATTATTTGGGACTTTTACTTTGTTCTGTCCCTTCATGTCCTTCTTCTGTATGGTATCCAGGATAGACTCATAATGTGAAATAAATCTAGTTGTGCAATCTGGACTACCCATAATAGAGTCTCCCCTCAGCTCAATTTTACGCTGTAATTGTGTCTTCAAAATACTAGAGGTTGTGTCAACTGCAAGTTGATCTGCTGCATAGAAATGTTTGCCATTCTGGTCTTCATAGAAGACTCTTGTAGTACCTGCCTTGTAGTCATATAAGGTAATGTACAATTTCCTGTCTGCATGGCAAACACCCAACAAAGGCTCTTTGCGAGTGAGTGTGTAATACAAGGAGATGTCAGGATTGTCAAATCGATCAATAGGGCCAGCATATGCAGTGATGCTCCTGAGGAACTTTGAGCTGCGCACCACAGGCAGGTCCTTCTGATAATCAATATGATCAGAAGACCTGTTGCAAGTGGGCAATGGAGGGAATGGGTCAAGATCAAAGCAGAATTTCATGGGCTCTGCATCATCCTGTGCTGGATTCCAGGCCCAGAAAACCACTCGCACAAGTGACAATGCAGCTTCTGTGCCAAGCCAAACAACTGGTGCAGTTGGTCGTTGACTACTCTGCACTATGCTGAAACACCCAACATACCCAACTACCAGTGCACTGCTACTAATGAAGAGGATAATGAGAAGGGGCCAAATGAACATGGAGTTTTTTTCTGCATTGACAAGCTCATGCTTCAGTTCCTTTAGTTTCTTTGATTCTAGGCCTTCTTCAGGGTGGGCATTTTCTACAAACAGAACTGTTAGCAAGACTGTCCCAGCCATTATGGTTTGCATTTGCTTGCACACCTTTATTCTGAATCAACTTTGTGATTTCATTCTCAACCTCCAACAGATATTGCTCCAAGGATTTTGTGCTGCATTCCTTGTATATATTTTCACAGAATTCCTTGTATTGACTGAAAACCAAATGCTTCTTTATGAGTATTGAGAGCCGGATTTGAATTATAACCTGAAGTGTGGTTGCTGTAAAAAAACCACCAAGAGCTCTGATGATGGGGAATGCCCATCTGACCAGTGGATGAAAGACACTGTCACCACGAATATTGAGATGAATGTATGGGAGCACATTCAATGTACACAGAAAAGCAGTCAAGCCTAGCATCTTGACATTCCATGACAAAGAGTATGTCTGCACAGTCAGCTTATGCCCTTCCTCTATATGTAGATCTTGCAGCAACGAGGTTAAGCGTGTCTCCGTAATGTAACGGCGGTCCTTATTGTCCGGATCAACCGTGATCAGGGCAAAATTGGTTCCCTTCGCTTCAAATCCTGCATCTCGCAGTTTCTGTGCGCCGGCTATATTCCAAGCTGGTATAGAAAAACATGCAAGACAGGTCTTGAATCCCGCAGAAGCCATCCCGAGACTTCCAAAGATTGACATGGGTGTTGCTGCAGCATAAAGGTAACCTTCCGTCAGAGCAGAGCCAATGTGCCTTTCGCATTGCTCTGTTCCGAGCAACGGCAGGAGGGCAGATATGTCCTGAATTCCGCTCGTGAGAGTGATGGAGGCAATGGTGCTCGCAGCTGTGGAAGCCATATGAACTAGATTTTGCAATGATGATATCAAAACTAATGCGTTGATAAGCTTGAAGGAAAGCGGTGCTCAGTTCAAACTGGAGAAATAGACAAAACCGCAAACTCAATGGCAAGTTACGCACTGAAAGATAGTGTAGTAGCAAAGTTTGCGGGCAGTGTAGTGTGGTGCGGGTGCAAGTATATTGGAAGCTCTTATCTTAAGTTCTGTCCCCGCGCGCTAAGAGGATCATGATGCAGAAGGTGAGCGCTAAACGCTCACGGCTGAGGAAGTTAGATAGGCCACAAATGGACACCGTTTTGACGCACAGTCGCAGTTCGATCGTTAATCCCCCTCTACCAGCTCGGAGTCTAGACTTCCCCAACCGTGGCCGACGTCAAGTTGGCTGGTCAGGAAGTACTCCTTGTCGCCGCCGCGGCATTCTCCGCTTATCCGTAAACGATTGAATCCTGATTGTATTCGCCAGTACCTTCATGCCTGCAGTTCCAGCAGTTACATGTAAACATGATAGCGGAGAAATGAGTGACCCAAGCACAACAGACGACGATGCTGGTTTCTGTAACTTGAAGCTATGAAAGGCCGAGACGCCGACTTTCATAATCGGGTGTCACAGGATCTAAACAGCGTAGCGGGTAGTGTGGTTGGCCATTTCGCCGGTGGCTGTGTGCCATGCCGGCAGTTAGCCTGGCAGATGGCAGAAAAGCTGAGGGGCACTGGCAAATTCCGGCAAATTCCGGCAAATATGGGCGCCTAATGGAGGGACCTCCGGCTTTATATTTGACCAACTTGAAGTTGTATGTACATAGTTTTCGAATGGTATTTCTCAATGCCCTAGCGTTAACCTCTCACTTCAAATATTGCCTTTTTCGGCAAATCGAATTGGATTTCAGTTTTGGTGGTTGAACGGAATCACTCCGCAGATTGGCTTCACCGGCACTGTCGGTTTTGATGGAAGAACTCTAGAGAAATGGAGTTTGACGTAGGATGCCGCTGTGGTATTGGTATTCAATAATATACGGTACATGTATCGAATTTCTTTTCATACAAAGCTTATCGACTGGATATCTTCTAGAACCGATCAGTCCATCCGTTTACATACATAATTCAATGTCCCCAACTTGAACGTCTAAACGAACACGCGAGAAGTCAAGTGCTCCCATACTTTGCCAAAAAATGGCTCCGTTTAGGACTTGGCTTCAGCGGTATCTCTTCTGTATATTCGAGTTCCTCAGCATTGACCATCACATCCTCCTCATCTTCGAGTATAGCCATGTCTTCCCCTGCCCAATGAATGAGTCTATGCTCCCCGATCCTAGAGCGAAGCCGACTGGGATCAATCCTGGCCTGGATCAAGCGCAATATACAAGTAGGAGGATAAAGAACGACATATGCAAGTGTGATGATTATGAATCTAGCACGCAAATTTTATTGTCAGATCTGCAATGTATTAATTTAAGCTTACCCTGTCAGCAAGACTATGGTTGTTGTCGATCGCTGATGACGATCAGATATCGGCACCGGATCCAGGAGACCGTCATCCTCCTGGTCCTGGTTTTCGTCCTCGTGGGATTCAGGCCTATCATCCTCTGGTGCGATAGTATGGCGCACAGCGGCAATATCTCGACTACAACCATGAACAGTGGTCCAAGTGAAGAGGTATATTCCATCAGACTCTTCTACGAAAGATGGCCCTGATGCCTACGAATAAGAAAATGAGACTTGTTAGGTATGCTTTGTAAGTGGAGAGGATGGCTGATAAATCACCGTGACGTGTGGATCACACAAGAATTTGACTTGGCTTGTAGGCCGTTGCGGTTGTCGATCAAACGTCATGGCCAAAGACCCAGACGCTAAAATGAAAACAATCTTGGTGCATTGTGCAGCGAAGGCATCTTTGAACGTACATACCGTTGTTCTCTTCTAACTCCATTGTAGCGTATGGCTGGCCCTTCGTATGGTGTACATTGCCAGAGAGCGGAACTCTTGTAGACGGAGAGTCGCGATGGTGATCTTAAGATGTTTTAGACCGTGGCGCTCAAGGAGAAAGAGAGAACTTACTGATCATGCATATCCATGTATCTTGGTTGCACTAAATTTGAAATAAGGGCTTAAACTTAATTTAGAGTATTTTATTGTTCAACACTCACATCTTGGAGTTCGTTCTTCCCAGCGGATCCGCCCATGTTGAATTTATACGTCGTTAAGTTGCTTGGGCGGCCATAGACAAGATCGGTCACTTGCTGTTGAAAGATAGGACATAGATCGTATTCCCGGTCATATAACACGAATTGGCAATCTGAGGCAAGAGAGCCCGCAAATTCATGGCGACGCCGCACTGCCAGTGCTGCAACCGATGCCAACAAACATGTCGCCAGCAGTACTGAAATATTCTTCGAGTGCAGAACCATGAGGTTCCGCAGACTTAAGGGCGGAATAGTGGTGATTCCGTCTTCATCTCTTTCCTTTGTACTGTGAGGGCTCCAATGACGGCGTTCCGCGAGCAGACCAACTTTGGAACCTTATTACGGTGGAAATATGACGTCATCATCTGGCTGGTCCTCCCAACGCGATCTAAGGTTGCAATTGCCACGGTGCTGTGTGAATTTAATGGGACCTATATAATCGTTGCAGAAGTTGAGGATAATACATTTTGATTAACACCCTGTGTTAATTATAAGACACGGTAGCAAGACACAGCAAGCTGCCAAATGTCAGATGAACGATACGCTTTGACAGCCACGAGCCCTGGCCCAGACGTTCCCATTTACACGGAGGATTGATTCTTTGGACGCCTGCTCATAAATTTCATCAGCAATCCGCTGAGGAAAAACTCTAGAAATATGTACCTTTTCTTTTCATACTCGCCGTAGTTGTCCGTTTTGCTATTAACTACTGTTTCGACTGTAATTGCGAGCTCGTTGCTGCGCTGTTCGTGCCGAGAATCAATGAAAATGCACGGAAATGTAAAACAAAATGCTTGCCTTTTGGACAGCGGTCGAAGGGTGCGAGTCCATCCCGGTATCGTAGCCGCGCGAACTTGGCGAAAGATGCGAGAGATGGATCGACACCACACCGTCCGTTTTATCACGCAGATATTCTCGTGCATTGAGACTAAACTGGAGATCAGCGTCATGTTCTTGAATGGATTCAGAAAAACAAACGTGGCAAGGTAAGAGTTGGTGTACACTACCAAAGGCATGCATAAGTTCGTGCGGACAAGCGAGTAAGGGACGTGACATACTTTCAGGAAGTAAAAGATAGGCAGCGATAAAATTATAGTCTACGCCAGTTATAAAAACCTATCGTTTAGGCTACTACAAACATGACTCACTATTTGGCATAGCGATGTACTGGATTGCATATTTAGTTAACACGTTCATGATATTGCCACTACGTGTATGACTCACAAAGACCATGCCGAGGAGTGCGTTGATTCTGGGAGGGTGCGACAGTTCCGTGATTGGTGAGGATTTGGATATATCACGTTCACTTACGTGGTGAGCAAGCCTAGGCAAGTTAGCCGATTAGTGGGACATCCTGCCATTTTTTATAAATGCTTACCCGTATTGATCGTGTAACCCATAAGTATGCTTATCATATTGTCCGTCCTGCAAGAAAGTGATCAGAATCTATCATGGTGTGAGGAGAGGATCACTGTGCACCGTTGAAATCCTGTTCTGGACCTATACAAATAGAAGCACAATGCAATGGCGACGTAGAGGTCACCCGAGAATCCAGCTGCGAAGTTAAGGTAGAAAAGGGTCTATAAAAAAGACAGATATGTTGAAGGAACGGTCTCGTCAAGCACCAATCATACCGATAGATCATTTAGCTGCGTAAAGAAAGTAATGTGGAATCTAGTGATAACTGTTGGTCATAGGTAGCTCCAATTGCGAGAGAAAAAGAACAGACGCTTTAACAGTGATGACTGGCGACATTTCATAAACTATAAGTATCATCGACCATTCGGTGTCAACAAAACTTACTAAGGCCACAAGCTAGAGAAAGTTGGAAGGTCAGGCGATGAACAGGACCGTGTGGAAATCAGCAATCTTACTAAGGTCGACAAGTGTTATTGCGACCTGGCCGAGAAACATATCAGTCACGCACAAAGGACAATATAAACCTCCTCACAATGCCAGCAGTAAGTATACTATTGCCGTGGCTGACTGATCGTAATCCAAACGGTTTTATGTTTGGGAAAGACAGGAGGGACACAAAAACCTACGTCGGTATACTCGACGAGCAAACAACCTGTGATTCGTTGAATATATGAGCGTTGGAACGGCACAAAAAGACGCACCCTCGTATAAAGCAATCTGTTATTGACTGAAAAGGACTGAGTATCTGTGTTGCATAGGTAAGGCCAGGAATACTCACCGTGATTGCGACGTGAAGCTTGTGTATTGACAAATCTATATTAGTTTCACTCCACAGCACGGCAGATTTTATATCATACCACCAAAGTCCTGTAGCACGTGCAGGGTCAATGGGATGTAGGGAAATATTGGCTGTCAGAGCTTACCACACTGGCGACGCAACAGCTAAAGGATTCATGAAGTTGGTGACGAGATAGTGGTAAAGAATGTGAAAGTTAAGGGCTGTGTTGAAGGTATCCAAACACCTGAGTGCAATGCAGGTGAACACATAACAGGAAGTCTATCTGTGACCTGACTCACCAGAGAAACGCAACCTGCAGAAAACGTGTGTATCAGAAGCATAACAAGACGTCCGGGCAGCCACATACAAGCAGTTTAGTTCTGAGTGGATCGTCGCCTTTGTACTGAAAAAAAACAAACGCCTGCACTCCGGTTCATGTGAGGAGAACAATATTCCATCAGGTCAGGACCATTACCTGTGCACATGTGATTCCCCACAAGCTGCGTTCTACATCAATTTCTGACCTACAAGTGAGCAGAAGAATCGTTAACGTACGCTGTTGCGAGAAGTGCTCCGATCAGAAGTGCTCCAAGCGTATTATTTAAATCGAAAGGTAGTGCGGCTGCCGTAGAAGAACCAGGGAGCGACATTCTGCAGTTAGAATGACAGACGGAGGCGTGCCCCTCCGTCTGTCGCGGCTTTATTTATGAAAGGGCAGAGAGCATCCGGGTTCCATATATTGGGACGGGAGTTAAGAATGGGCGGTACCGCCAAAATTAAAGGTATCGATCAACGGCGACCAGATTAGAAGAGTCTGGGCCGGACACTCTTTTTACTTTACGGCAACTGCGTTTGCCTGCTGTCTTTCGGTTTCCGCTGTTCTTCGGTTTGCTACATCACTGGTCGGACATCTGTAGGCCTAGGAGCACTAGCACTATAGTACTAGCGGAGTCCTGTCGACTCTTGCTCAGACTCCAAAGGGCTGCATTTGAAATTTTGAGTAAAATATACGCAGTATGGAAGAGCTGGACCTTGGGGAACGTTAACCCCGACCTCGGAACCGTTTCGACTTGCCAGGAAATCGCATCGATCATATGAGGTGGCCGCTGGTGGCCGAACTTGAAGTTCAAATAAAACTGCAATTCACACCCAGCCTGGGAAACATAATCCATATTTGGCAATTTCTGTACCTTAATAAGCCGATACTTGGGATACTTTCAATAGGTATTTAGCTCTCGAAACGAGTTCAAATTTGGCTCATCGATGTTAGCAACTGTCACCAGGGTACTTAAAGCATTTCACCCCAGAGCTCAATCCAAGATTATTATCCAACGGCGTAAAGACAAAGATGTTGTGTGTTCACCTCTTCCCGTCTCCACGCATTTTAGAGTTCACTGCCGCACTGAAAGACGGCACAAAACAAATATATATATCCTCGCTGTACAATGCACAACATAGAGGCTTAAGTTGACCAAAGATTCAATGTGGAGGAGCTTCGAAAGTAGAAAGCAAGAAAAAATGCTCGTATATATAGCTACTGTCGTATCAATCTCACCATTTGTTCAGATCTCGGCATAAGGCTGCATTTGAAAGCACTTGGTATCCTGTACAGTAGAAAAATATAAGTTGCGAACCGCCGGGGCACAATGCTACATACCTAAACACCGAATCATTAAACTGGACATCGGGATCAATAGTGTGACCATACTCGTCAATGGATTTTGACATGTCAAAGGTTGCAAGCATTGTGACCATGAGCAGCCACATCGATGACTCGATAAGATGCGACCCGGGACAGTGTCTAGTGATCATATTATATATTTCACTGGCATAGGAGTGGGCATTAAGATTGGATATATACCTTCGACCGAAGCCAAAAACATAGTTCCGTGGATCTCTGCGCCTCTCCGTTTGTTGATCAACTTTCTCCATGAAACGATCTGGATAGAACACGTCAGGGTTAGGATAGAGGGCTTCATTCCGGAGGATAGTCCTACAGATAAATGTCAGCATAGAGGGTCGGTGCAACGCAAAGCGGTTTTCACCAAATGTTAGCGATAATCTTTCGGAAACAAATCAGCGCACTCGAGAGGATAATAACCGAGGCAACAGCATACCAAAGAACCTTTTGGTATGAACATGTTTTCATACACATCATCCTCCATCAAACGATGAGGAAGACCTGCGGTAAAAGATAAATGGGGTTCTTCGGATAGAGGCAAATTTTCTTACCTAAAGGAACCGGTGCGGCCCATCGCAGGCACTCACTCATGATATTCTCGATATATGGCAAGGATGTGCGATCGCTAAAGTTAGGCAAGCGTTCGTTGCCGATGATCGTGTCGATCTCCTTCTGTGCTTTCGCGACCACCTCAGGATGCGAGATCATCGCTAGGATGAAATGAGCCACAAGTGTAATACTCTGGCACCACGAACGATGTCAAGAAACATATGCTCAAGACCAGTTATAGAAAACCTACAGTTTCAATGCTGGCTGTTGGGTTCCAGATAGGTCAGTTGCTACGCATCAGACCACAAGGTCATCGGAAAAAAATGTAAACGAACCTGCATACATCGAATTTGCCGTCCACTTGATATCAAACAATTCCTGGTCCTTTATCTCTCGGTCACCATCAAGCAATGTCTTGCAAAAAGAAGAAAGCGCAGTGCCTGCTTTCTATGACACAGTCGTTAAGCAATATAGCACTCTCGGAGAACAAATGAGCGATGCTCACGATATTACTCCGCACAAAGTTGTAAGGTTTGTCGACAAATTCTTCCATCTCAGCTTTCCACTGGATAGCGTTACGCTTGAATGCCATACCAGGAACCCATGTAGGAATGTATTTCAGAAATGGAAAAATATCAACAGGCCATATGCCACCAGACGAGGCGATCCGGTTAGAAAGCAGCCAGATGCATTTCTCGGCCATAGTCAGAAATGTGTCGTCGTTCGATTTGACCTCGTGGCCATAAATCACGAACAGTGTCAATCCACCAGCATATCTATGACACAGGTGAAATGAGACAGCTTATAAATATACTGATACACGTCCGTACAAAATGCGCGGCATACCTTCGTGTTAGGTTGATGTAGTCAATCGGATCATCAAGGAGACGCCGCATAAAGGATATCGTCTCGGCCTCTATCAGAGGTCGGTATTCACGAATGCTCGACGGCCCCAAGGCTTGTTGCATCAACTTTCGTTGACGTTTGGATTGATCACCATAAGGTACAAAGGCCACCTGTTGCGATGTGTCAGGGAAAAAAGACTGTTGACCTTCCAGAGCTTCTCACCATGTCTTTGCAGCCGCATCTTGGACAAAATAACTCAAACAGATGCCCTTTGACGTATGCGAAGAAACTCACAATTCGCCTACCATAACCTAAACTCGACATAATATTCAAATGAGAACTGGGCGGTAAACGCCTTTTGCTGGAATACTGACCAGCTGTGGTTTATCCGAGTATATTGTTCCACGCTTATCCATCAAATCAACGGCAGCTTCCGGAGTGTTCAAAAACACAAGACCCTGTCCTAGTATATGCAAGTAGCAGACGCTTCCTGAGGACCGAATCAAATACCAATAGAGACATCGTCTTGATGCCACACACCATATTGCCGGGCCCAATCTCTAGCACGCAACCAAAGTTCCTTGCTTGTTAGATCACGAATGTTCCCGAGTGCATAAACTGGCTTTGGCCCAGGTGGTAAATTGCCAAGATGCGTTGGTGTTCGAGACCAGATGATAAGGAGAAAAATTATACCGACTATACCGGCAAACGTAGCGGTGTTCGGGAGCACCACAAAACCGGAGCCTTGCAACCAAGAAGACAGACTCATGGTAGAAAGCGAGTTGGAGCGTGAGCAAGGCCTACATCAAGCTTTCGTGCCAGTCTTATACCTTGTTGCATTGGCAAAGAACGGCAATGAAAGCCCCCAGTTTCAGTCGGAATCAGCATTTACAGCTTCCGTGAAAATTACAGAGCACAGACGCAAAGCTTGCTTTGAGCTCTTATAGCAGTCTTGTCTCTATGTAAAACAAGAAGAGCACTCTTCGAATCGAAGGGTACTCTGCCCTGGTTCCCGTGGTCATGGGTCAAAATTGAGAGCGAAAACAATTCGAGTCATCCATCGGAATGTTAGCGTCGGGGTTCGATGGAAAGAAAAAGCCATGGACAAGAGGAAGTCACGGTGCGAGAAAGATGAACTTAAGTCTCAAATGGTGCCGAATCCGGGCCGGCAATTCCGCAATAAATAGTACAATGATCGGACTAGTAGTATACGCATTTACAGCTCAGTACGTTTGTACTTGATGACTGCCAAAAACACTTCATTTCGCGTAGCACAAGCAAAGGTCGATTATATACTCACAAATTTTATCTCCGAGCGGAACCGTTTGGATCCTGAGGCCGTATCAGTTCCGACACCGTTGATGAAGCAAACGCAACGGCGTACATGTTATTGCGATCAGGTTCTGGGGCTTTCTTCACGGAGTTTCCGTGCTTGTCAATGAGCTCAAAGTCATATCGTGCGAGCAGCATAGCCAGAATGACTTTCACTTCTAACTTGGCGCAGCGCTTGCCTAAGCACGGGTGTCTTCCTGCCACAGCGATACAGAAGAAAACATAAGCAATATATATCGATAAGGGGGCCAGAATGGAAGCCACCTGCACCCCACCCTACGAAATCCGAGGCATGTGTCTGACCGTCGCCTCGAGCGTAGCGTCCTGGGTCGAACCTACACTCATAATAAGAAACGTCTTGGCCCAGGTCGAAACGGAATCAAGTGTACATACTCAAACGGTTGGGGAAATATATCTGGATTATGATGGGCCTCCGTGGGCAGGTAGACCAAGAATCCGCCACTATCAACTTGTTTTCCTTGAACATGCACGCCAGGGCCTGTACCGACATTCCGCCTCAGCAGGACGGTGCTAAAAATCAATCGGATAGTCTCGCGAAGACACAAATCTAGGATTGGCATCTCTTCTTCCCATGCTTCTGGCGGTATGGCAGAGAGCCTAGAGAGAAGCGAGGAACTATCTTCAGCTGGTGAATACTTCGAGAGAATGCGTTTGACTTCGGTGATCGCTTTCAGCTTCCAGGGGGGGCTGGGCGCCAAAAAATATGGGATCCACGAGGCCATTACTGCGGTGTTTACTAATGAACAATTAGAGGCTGCAATATCAAATTTTAAAAGGTGGCGCGCACCGACGCCTGCAAACAGCACCTTGAGTGAGAACTATAGACCAATGTCAATGTCGACACTCGCATGTCCAAACCAATGGATACCTCAACGATATCATGAGTAGAGTCCCCAGCATCAATCAGAACTTGCATGGAATCCTCTTCCCGACGTCCAGTAGTCTGGCGGTCAACTAAATGCACCAAAAGCATCTGATAGAGGGACATGATTGTCTCTGTGCGCGTCCTACGAGCCTTCTGTGGCAACCATGGGAGCAAGGCAGTCGAGGCTGTATTGCTCTTGTCGAAGGCCCAGAAAAGCTTCCTCAGTTTCGCGACTTCGACGGGATCGTCCGCAATCTCTTGACAGATGGAGATTCGGGCAGTGAGTTGAAATACCATCTGGATGGAGAGTTTAGATATATAATCAAGGATGGAGCTTTGAAGAATTAACATTGTAGATGTCCTCAAAAGGGTAGAAATTTCCCTTTCCACCCCATTTGTGCATCAAGCGATCGACGTCCCCGCACATTTTCGGCACAGCTGTCAATACCGAACTTACGCTCAGCATCAAACATTATTTAAGGACATCACGACAAACTTTTTGCCAGTCTATCCTTGTGCATGATGGCGATGATGCGTTTGTAAAGCCATGCCTGAAACAGAACATTAAATTAACGGCCAACAACCGAGATTTAATAAGAACACAGACCATATCCCCAGAGGCTTTCTCTATCCTGTTGGCGGATTCGGCCTCAGTGGGTTCACGAATCTATTCCGATTGAGATCAGAAACGAGAACAGTGAGGAAATTGCGGACACTAACCCTACCCGCTAAAATACGGTAGCCTTCCTGCAAGGCAAAATCCTTTCTTGTCAAGAATTCTTTCCGCCACGCCTCACCGGATACTACAAACACATTGTGCTGTATATTTTTATTCAGCGCCTTAGATCATAAGCAAACCGCATATGCGAAACCGACATCGACGAGTTTGAACCGAAAGACACTGCCGTGCTGCTCCAAACCTCGTCTCACGAAATCATATCGCCTAGTAAAGAATTGCCATGATCCAATGAAAGGAATGCCCTGCACGAAGGGAACGTCGTGGACATTTTTCTGGTTTGACCATGATAAAAACTTTGTGGTTAGCAGAACTATAAACAATGAAGCGACAGCGGCTGCGAAAATGAACTGAGTTGACTTGGCCTGGAATGTTTCAATGACGCGGAGGAGGGTTGTAACCAGAGTGAACAAATAAATGTTGGAGGCCATAGTTTAGAAACTGGCCCTGCCCTGCCTCCATACAACGGGGAGCCAGATAATCAAATGGCGCGTGACTTCCCTTGTCATTCTGTTGGAATGCAGCGGAAGCGAGAAGTCCAGCAAGATTCTTTATTGGTTGTGCGGCGAATCGAGAACCTCGTTCCTCAAAGCCTATTCGACAGTTTTCTGATGGAAATTTGCATGCGGGTGCTCCGTGGCAATGCACATTATAAGGTGATCCCCATACATTTTAAGTTGACACAGAGCCTAAGCACGAAGTCGTTCGAGCAAGTCGTTTCTGGTCAGAAGACGGGGCACTGCCACGGCGCCTTACCTTCGAGAACGACTTATCTTCCTTGCTATTACCCTCAGGTTCAAAGACCGTTGCCGCCTCGCTGGTAATCCTCATTGGTTGAATACAAATTACAGGGTATTGTGTCAACTTGAACCCCAAAATAAGCTATATCCATACCTATCCATACGTTAACGTCCATCGTCTTCGTCCTCAATGACGCGTTCGTACATCAAGTCAGTCCGCATGGTATACTTTATTCCTTCGTGGACTTCGTCTCCAGAATGAAGAAGGCGCGCATGCTGAAAGATTAGGACACGTCCCATCTTGGGATCGACGTCTAGACGGCGCATCATGTCCATCGAGTGGAATGTCGTAGCTCCTCCTTTAACATCGCCTCCGTTCTCAATGGAGTCATTTAGGTATAGATGAAGAGTATAGAATGATCGTTGATCGCCCGAGGGGGTGGTATAGGCACCGTCGCGATGACCTACGACGCAATGTGAGCTAGGGAACATCAACAATAATGAAATGGCTCAACTCTTAAAATAATTTCCAGCTCCATATTTCAGGAACCTCATCCTCTCGTTGACCCTCACCATTTTCCACCTCTCACCTCTGTCTACAGCTAGTTCGCCTTGTACTCCAGGCTGACTCTCAATTCGTTCCAGCTCCTTGCCCAGGCCCTCCGCCAAAAGGCAGCGATCCCAAATTCTATTCACGATTTCCTGATCATCCCATATGATCCTACAATTACGGGAGTGATTAGCATACAAGAGTAAATCGATTCGACACGATATACCTATCACAATGCCGAACTTCTGTTTCCAGAATTTCCACTCCAACTCCAACGTTGAGAAGCGCTGGAGCCCAATCGCCTGTCGGGGAGCTCAACACTGCCAGACGCAAAAGTTCCGCGCATTCCGAAGCTGAAAGCACATTGTCAAGGACAGTCGCATAGTAAGGTGCGTACTCCGGAAGAGCGGATTCAGCAAAGTTGATTCGTTCGATCGTGATCGGGTTTGTGTCTGTGGGGATTTCTTTGAGAAAATTTGAGGGAATCTGGACTGGGTTAGAAGTGTAGCTGGTTTGCATGATGCGAGAACGTTGTCCAGACGCCAAGTTTTTGACATTGGCAGCTGGTGCTGAGGTGGATGAAGTCTTTGACGACTTTGAAGCTCTGAGGAAGAAAGCCATGGCAGATCAAGGGTCTTTGCTTCAAGCGAATATAAGGAATGCGAACTCTGTTGATTCTAAGAGTGATTGACAGTTGATTTAATACACCAGATGCTGTTTATACAGGAGAGGCGATGCTTTGGGAGTCATTTCCGGGCACGCGCTGTGTACCACGGGCGCTTGCTGTAAAGTTGTCGTAACCACTGCTCGTGGCAAGCTCCGATAAAATATCAGTACATAGCGCACAACTGGGAGATTATCAAATCAAATAGGGAGGCTCAAAGTAGAGCATATAGGAATTTTACATACTGAGCGGAGTTTAAAATAAATCCATCGATAGAGTGTATCAGCTGCGATATATATCAACGTTTTTTGTGCTAAGATTCCGTCTAGAAATATCAGAAGTACGCGCCATATGACCTCAATTTTTTCGAAATTCAATTGCCCTAAGCAGAAAACCCGGGCTGGCCCCGATCACCAATAACTGGCAGAAGAGAAAGTAAGAATCGTTGCAGGTTGACCATGTACGGTGTAGTAGAGGTTGAATAGAATACTGTCAAATCAAACGGACGATGCACAGACCACTACTTACCTTGGACTCAGAGCCTATTATTCACGTACTCCACATTCACTCCACACTCATAAATATTGAAAACTGAATGATACATATTGAACATTTTGATTTATATCGCAGCTGATACACTCTGATGAGCTGATGTAAGCTTTGGCTCGAAGCGGTCACAAGTTCCCGGTGTTCACACTTGCATAAATATTCCTTCTGCACTATAATATGGATGACTTCCCGTGGCATCTGAAAACGGCTGTAAACACAGATATTTCTCCAGAATGATGATGCCGAGTTGCCGTGTGGACCCCGGAAAATGGGTACTGAGTCCGAAGCCTTTGCAGACTTGTAATCTGGAAGGGGTCGACCCCCCCCCTTCCAGTTGTAAACCGTCTTCAGACTCGGCGGGGCCTCCAAGAGGTGTCTCTGTCCGGCACACTAAAGACTAATTTTTTCATCTACGATAAGCCAGGGATATCCCTTGCACTGTTTTAATTGCTAAACTGTGCCTAATTTAACCAACCCTAACCCTAATGGCCCAACCAAACTAACCTTGTACGCAATGCTTATTGCTGACAAAATCACTTGAATGTTAAGACCTAAAACAGGACACGGAACGGGCAGATATCCATGATTAATGGGACTGGAGTAAGGTGGATATCATCTCAAAACTAGGCCTTTTTAGTGGGAGTGGGCCGTGAGAACGCGAAGCCTGAGTCCCACTCCCACTCTTTTGGCTGCCACTGGGGAATTGGGGACCATGACACGCACCGATCAGGTGGGTTTGCTGCCAATCCTCTAGCGATGAACACACGTTCTGAATGTGCTAGATGAGGCATGGATAGTATTAATATTGGAGGTATGATTGTATAATTGCACAAGGGTATATGTCAAACGCTGCTGTGTGACCCGTGAACAAAGTTCACTGAAGCTAATTCAATAGAGTTACCCCAAGATCGATCGCCTGACCGACTCTTAGTGCTCGCAAAGCGGATCTCTTCTCCAGCTCGTTGCCAGGATGTGGTTGATTATTCGCAAGAAAAAACGAGGTCTGCGATCCGAAGCCTTATTCCTTGCTTATTCCCCTCGTTAGAGACAACATCAATCAGAATCATTCTGCAACTGTGGGTCAAGGTGTACCGCACTTGGCCTTATCCAAAAACACCACTGACTTGGATGCGACTTCATCGAATGCTAAGGCAACCCTCAATGCCTTTAAATCCACCCTGGAAGTTTCGGGACAGACACCACTTCTGGGAATCAGTGTCATAATAACAGTGCTTTGCGAGTGATCCATGGCCTTCAGGTGATTGAGAACTGATTTACCACAATGCTGTAAAGAATGGCTCACCCACATGCAGTAATCAAATCCTTACATATAGGAAATATTGCAGGTTGAAACAGGTTGGCGGAACAAATGGAACACCTCGTGTTCCTTGATTGCCAAATTAGTGAATTCCCCCAAACAAAAGATTGCGCTGAAGAGCTTTATAGACCACTGAAAGAGTGAGCCATGTTCTTTAAATTGTTTCCTTGAGTACTGATTGACTATTGCCACAGGGAGCTCAGCAAATTAACAGACACATAGGGCTTTAAGACAAGGCCAAGTACCTGCATTCTTCAATTACACAGATGACTTGTCTTCCATCACCCGGCATGTGCAAAAACTGGACAGCATCGTTGGGGACATGACTGTGACTGTGTGGACCGCTTAATGAAGTGAGAGCTGACAGCGAATATGTAAGCAACTCGCTATCTACACTAGAACACCCCCAACAGAGGACGAGCTTCAAGATGCTTTTCAGCAAGAGATTACCCATATTCAGGTGGGTAAATTTTTGTTGTCAGTACTGCACCTAGAAATTATTCAGTTTCAACTAGGATGTTGAATAATGGCAGTTTGCATGGCGTGATTCTGCGGATGACAGACAATAAATTTCATGGGCAGCAATTATTCCTATCTTCTCTGCTGCAAACTCACCCTCATGATTGGGGGTGACTTCGGTGCTAATAATAAGGCAGCGATAGTCCGTGAGCTCTAGTGCAACATATTAGTGACTTTTGTATTTCACCAATGGTATACCAGCAATTGACAAAATGTACTTTGTAGGAGAAGTAAAGGGGGAAATGATTTCCAACTAGGGTGTAACATGGGTCACACCGCGGGTGACTTTGTGTCATACCGTACCTGTCACCTGTCACACTGTACCTGTTGCAGGTGCAGGTTATGCAGGTACAGGTTAAAACCGCGGTTTTTTATTTTATACCGCGGTGTACTGATACCGTGGTGTACCATCATGACAAACCGTGGCTCCCTGAGCAAAAAAAAAACTACTATTTGTGAAAAACACAAGTAGAATACACAAAAAAAAGTATACTAGCTGGGCGACGTGTTTGCCCCGCTCACCTGCCCGGGCTGGTCTCAGTTGCCCTCGCCCGCTCTCGTTTGCCATCGTTTGCACACTCCCTCGGTGCGTTTGTGCTTGCGTTTGCGATCGTGGTGGTTGGTCGTCTCTGCTGCCCGTCTCCATCGTCCTCGTATATGTGCTCGTTGTGCTTGCCTACATGGCCCGTGCCGCACCCGCTGTCGTTCATGTGCACTCACTCGTGCTCACTCGTTGTTGTTCGCACCCACTTGGGCCCGTTTGCAGCCGCCTTGCGTACGTGTCCCCCCACCCTGCCGCTTCTGCTGCTGCAGTTGTTGCTGCAGCTCCACAGCCGTTTCTCCCGCTGCCGCCGTTACCGCCGTTGGCGCCTCGCGTAAGTGCGCTGCCGTCGATGCTGGTGCTGCTGTTGCTGTTGCAGTTGCAGCTCTGCGGCTGCGTTTCCTGCTGCCGTCGTTGCCGTTGCGTTTCTCGCTGCCACCGTTGCTGCGTCATTTCCCGCTGCCGCCATTACCACTGCGCATACGTGCGCCTCTCTTCTGTTTGTGACCCCTTATCTGTGAAAAGCATAATTAGTATTTTAGCAATGATAAGGGCTTACCTTTTTATTTGAGGTTAAATACACCTGTAAAACAAGTGAATGGTGAGCTATGTAGCTTGACTTACCGTGCATTGTGATGTGGTGGTGGTGAAAGACAAGATGCTGCGCGGCTGGCATAGCCATATTTGGTTCGATCACCACGTGACACGATGAACTTAGTAATGATAAAAAATGATAAAAAATAGTTTAAAATAGAAACAATAATGACAACCCTACTTGTAATAAACCTGTGAATACCCGCAACACTGCGGCACGGGTACGCGGTGTGTGGCGGTGTGTCAAAATCCAACACCGTACCCGCACCTGTCCAACCCGTTTAGGAAATACCGCGAGTTTACCCGTACCCATGTTACACCCTATTTCCAACAATTCAGCGGGCGCGTTGGCAGTCAGAAAGCAGTGGATTGGAGGTAGGCGAGTCAGACAGTCTAGAAAGGAACACAGATAAGACGAGAAATGAAGAGGTGCATAAACTATGTAGTCGGCCAGATGACCCTTGGCGCTTGGATAATTCTCCATATCTGCAGACTAGTTCCTGCCACCTGTGATACCGGCCATCACGAAATCAGCATGAAAACATACATTTGCAGATTTTCAAAAACAATGGAAATTGGGGAATGACATACCTAAGAAAACTTTCTTTCTTCAACAGCGCCCACTGCCTGTACTTCCACTATGGTGCTCCCCAATCCCCACTCCTGCCATTGATATGGACATCAGTTGGAAGTTGAGGCTGCACAGATCTAAGTTCAACGTGAATGCGAAAGTCGGTCTGTCGTTGATTCTTCACAATAAAATGAATAAAGAATAAGACTGGAGGTTCAAACTCGCTATCCTTCAAGTTCCTGTACAATGGACTGTCGACCCTCAAACCACAGGAACATTCTTCAAACACATAAAAGACCATATCAACCATCATCACACTATCCTGAAACGAGTCAATGACTGATCAATGATTTTCGTTACGCCCCAAAATGTGTGTGGGATGATCCCTCCAGCTGGACTTCCATCTCCATCTTCTGTGGTGGATGGGGACGAGGTGGAAGAAGGGACGACAGCAGCTTCACGGAGCTGTAGGAGGATCTTGCGTGCGAAGGAATCGGGCCAGTTGTGTAGGGTGACATGGAGGATGAAGATGGAGGCATCGAGGACAGGTTGGGGGTTGAAGAAGTCGTATGCTGTATGCAGGGAGTCAGGACAAGCATGAAGAGCGAGAATAATTAATATCAGATTCAATGCACCTTGAAATATAGCAGGCCCAGAAGTCAACAATTCTGGAACCCTTTCCTTCCATGCCTACCCCCCAAAGAAAAGAACAAACAAACAAAATCATCAGTCTCTGTTTATCTTGAATCACAACCACCAGACAGGCGCGGAAAAAAAGAAAAAGAGCAAACACTGGAGCAGACGAGAGGCATGTTGAGGGAAGCAGAGATAAACAGAGGCAGAAAGCAGAAGAAGAAAAGAAAAAACCCCACACCTTAACACCCATATCAACAACCACCCCCCGATCCTGTACCATGAACCTCAAATGCCCAAATGCTTTCGCAAGCCCAATAGACGTCGACCCGATCCCACCGCCTACGTCTACGATCGTGCTTCCGGCTGGGAGAGCGGACCAGTCTATGCCTGTTGTTCTAGATGATGAGTTAGTTTTGTGGGTGGGGGAGAGGGAGAGGGGCATGAACCGTTTAAAAGACCCCCGGGCGGGTCCCATGCACAGCTCCCAGACATGGCTTTTCCGAACCTCTCCAATCTGAATTTGTTGCCTCTTCCCCTCCTTACATCTTTACCAATCTCCCCCTGCGAACCCTTGAGCCACACACCCTCCTCACACGGCTCTTCTCCTTCCTGTTCTCCATCGACCTCCCTGACCTCCTCCAACCACCCAAAAAAACCCTTCTTCATCCCAAAAGCGAAATTAAACGGTGTCTCTGTGGGTTGTGTAGAGAACTTCGTAGCGTCGTTGAGGACGTAGGCTTCGGTTAGGTATGTGGAGGCTTTGAATAGTTCGTCTGTGCTGAAGTTGGCAGAAAAGAGGGGTTGGGGTTGGGTTTGTGGAAGGGAGAAAGGGGGACGTACTTAAGTCCAATGAAGGCGGCTATGCCATTCGTACCTTTGTATTTCTTCCCCGGACATCTGTCTCTAAAAAATGACAGGATAAAAAAAAAGAACCATGTCAGTTTCACCGTCAAATAATAATCATAAAACATTCACGAGAGCAGAGCGAGAACAGAGACACAGAGAAAGAGAACGAGAAAGAAGAAAACAAAGAAGAAAATACTAACCTCCCAAACTTCACCAACTCCCGAACCTCCTTCCCACAATCCATCAACGCGCTTATCCTATTATTAGTGAACATGTCTGGTTTGACCTCATGCAGGATGTGGTGGGTTGATAAGAGGCAGAGGATGTGTGCTACCCAAATGAAAAATATATATTGTTAACGGGAGCATGAGGAAGAGAGGGGGTGGGACATACCATATTTACCGATGTCAGTCCCATTCCTCTTGGCTATCTCACTAACGTGTAATCCGCCCTCCCCAGCTTCGTGAAGGATCTCAACTGTATGCGTCGTTTCAAGGAAATGGAGGCAGGATGGGAGGTGGTACTATGGTTAATGTATGTGAGTCAGTTGTTAATTAGGATCGCAGAACGAAAATTTTAATATAAGTAGTGTGACAAAGGTCAAGTGTCAAAAAGGGACATGGCATCAGACAAAGAGTCTGGACAGTGCATGGGCGTGTGTAGATGCACAAGGAGGGAGAAGAGGTAAATATAAAGAGAAATAAAGGAGAAGACACGAAAGAAAGAAAAGAAAAAGGAGGAAACAATGACGTAACCCCAACAAAGCATCACAAAGACTCAAAAACGGATCGTGCTGATTTGTCCACAAGCGGATACGATACAGTTGATCACGGCTCCTATGGTTGGGGAGGTTGATATTAATTGTTCCACATTTATTCCTGAGTCCGTTCCACGTTTGGGGCTTTGGGTTTGGGTTTTTGGCGTAGCAGAGGTGGTAGAAGGCAGAGAAGAAGCAAGAGGAGCAGGAAAATCAAGCGAAGGGAAATCAAGTCCACTCCATGATTTGGAGGAAGGGAAGACGCGTGTGGAAGCCTTGGGAGTGGGTGTGCTAGGCGACGAGGGCAGAGAAGTACGCGGTGTTGGGGTTTGGAAATGGATGTGCACGTTGGATGGGGTGTGGATGGATTCGCGGGGTGATGTCGGGGGAGTCGTGTACCTGGTCGTCGTCGTCGGGGGTGTTGAAGGAGCAGTAGCCTGAGGGGGAACAGCATCGGCAAAGACACGCTCGATGTCGTCCAACACGTCGCCGACGGTTGTATGCAGTGCCCGGAGCACTTCAAATGTTGTCAACATTGGATAGATTGCAATTCAATGTGGTTTCTGTAGAAAAGGCCGTTGACGCAACCAAACTCAGATCCGCATCCATCCCTCCACACAAATCACTGTTGAAGCACAAGTCTCCCCCTCCCCATGATCAACTACACGTCAGTATTTAATCACACATCTGCCAATAATTTTTCATTACACCCCAAGATGGATGGGAATGTGCATGAAGAACCACAAGTGTCCGAGGCCCGTGATTTTGGGTTGGGCATCAGATGCATTGGGGGTCATTGGGTTGCCTATGGTAGTTTGTTCGAACCCCCTGCCGGTCATGCTGCACATTTCACTATGATTTACTGCACGCGCAAGGCAACAGAAGCATCCTGGCAGACTCTTGGCATAGCCTGAGAGTTCTATTTGATGGGTTCGGGTGATTGGGTTACTTGATGTCGACATGGCAGGTTTGGACTTTGATGTGGGGAGAAGTCCTATTATGCGATTTCGACGGACATCATGGGTACTATGCTTAGTAAGAGAGCAGGGATGTTTCATAGTATGACCCCTCGGCGATCCCTGCTAGATATCTCATATTCAGGTGATAAGTACCTCTTCCTCCTAGCTCTTCCTCACAAGGTCGGCACTTGGCAGGTACAATTTGAACGGATGGATGGACAGTTTGTGTCCTCATGAAACTTAAAGTATGGTGCGCACTGCGGATCACTTAGAGGCTGCTTGTAAATACTGTGAGAGTTGCTGGATGTGGAATAAATGGGCCGCTCAGAGCCAAAAATGCCTATTTTAGTGAGATTTAGAGCCTTCTGGAAATTCTTTTTTTACATGTCTAGAACAAATGTGGTTACCAAGATCTGTCAATTGGCGCTATAACAGCTTTTTGCCCACACACCAAATTGCCTGATAATCAAAACTTTTCTCTCAATTTTGACCCAATTAAAAATCCCTTTTGCAAATTTGTCTGGAACAGCAAAAGGAACATTTTTGCAAGGATAAAATTTGGTCTTTGTTTGACCATAGAAAAAATTTGCACAAAAGTAGTGGCCTCTAAGTGATTCACACCATAGATGGATAGTAATACCCAGAGTTGTGACCCTGGGTCAGACTGGTCAGTCAATAAATCAATCAAAAACCGGTCAATCATATGCATCAACATCATTGATGGACCAGTTGTCAGCAACTAATCCAATAATGGCTTAGGTTTGTTGGAAAATGAGGGAGCACTATGTGGGGCTCATAAACTGTTGGAAATCAGATGGAGCAGCACAAAACAGGCTGAACAAGTGTATTGGAAGGAGTGAGTGAGTGACCACAAGATGATGTGGAAAGTCAACTATGATCATATTATGTAATATAGTAAAGAGTCCGTAAGTAGAGATTCTAAAATCTAACAAGGTTGTGACTATTGACAACGAAGGAATGCCAATCTTAGGGTGAGCTGGGAAGGGACTCAGACTAGGTAGATTTGACCAGCTTGAAGCTGGGGAATATGGTATGTACAAGGTTCTACTTATACTATTCTACAGGTACACACATCACTATCTGATTGGCTGATAAGATTGATGCTGTAAAACTATTAATAGAAGTGCAGCATCCACAGCATCATGAGTCATATGTGATGACTCAATGTGTGTTCCTGTCTCTTCCACTTACTAAGTCTGTTTAGTCATGGAAATAGAAACAGAAATAAAAAGATAAAACAAAAATACTTGTAGGCACTTTACTGGTCACATGTCTGGTTTGTTCATAACATTACCCCCTCATAAGGTTGATCATCTCTGATCAATGTTTTGTGTAAACTTGCCATTTGGCCAGTCAATCTCCTCTTTGGCATTAGTGGTCAAAGATTCAGGCATTGGCCTGAAGACCATTCCTTGCATGTCTATTCATTGGGGCATGCTGGGATGTTTTTCATGGAACTCAGCTTTGTTGTCTGGGAGTATGCTCTCCTCAGGTTCCCAAATCCAGTCTGTGCAGTTAGGATATCCCTCCCATTTCATAAGGCATTTGAGTTTTCCTCATTAGAGTTTAGAGTCCATTATTTCTTCAACAATATATTCTTTGCCTTTGTCAGTGATGATAGGTGGGGGTGGGTCAGGGAGTCTTTGCAATGGGACGAAGAGGGAGAGGAACACCTCATTGAAGACTGGGTAGACCTTTTTCCAGGTTGTGGGTAGTTTGAGAGGGTAGGACAATTCTCCAACCTTCTTATCAATTATGAAGGGGCTGTGTTTAGTGTTGCCACAGCTATAGCTGGTGTTTTTGCTAACTTTGCAGATAAAATAGGTAAAATAACAGAGAAATTAGACGATGTAGATAAAGCCAAAAGCCGAGGGGTCTCCTGCCAACATTAGTTAATAGGACCAGATGTGGCTGTGTTATTTGAGTGGCTATGCAAGTAGTCATGATAGCTGCTTGCATAGCCACTCAAATAACACAGCCACATCTGGTCCTATTAACTAATGTTGGCAGGAGACCCCTCAGCTTTTGGCTTTATTTACATCATCTAATTTTTCTGTTATTTTACTTATTTTATTTGTAAAGTTAGCAAAAACACCAGCTATAGCTGTGGCAACACTAGCTGTGTTGTTTGTCATTGAGTTTCTTGATGGGTTGGTCTGTAGTGATGTTCATTCCCTTTAGCCACACTCTATCACCTGGTCTGTACTCCTGTGAGTCTCCCTTTTTTCTATCATAGTTCTTCATCATCATCTCCTGTGACTACTTCAGGGTGGCTTCAGTTTCTTCATGAACCTTCTTGATATGTTCTATGAATTTGATTGCTGATTGACTCTTTGCTTTCCACCATGGATTCATGCCTTTGTTAAAAGTCCTCTATGTAATAGGGACTTGTTTCTTTTCACCCAGGGTTTGTAGTCTCGTTGTCCATTACTGATCACTTTTGATAATACTGGGAATTAATTTGTGACTGTGGGACAAAACTGATGCAGATTGTCAATATAAAAGGATATTTCTGCAACTTTGAAATAAAATGTTTGCATAACAAGACTCACCAATTTGAATTGCTTAAAGCAAAAAGGCTAAAATGTTCTAGTGTATGTAGATAGTGTATATAAATATTTTCATAATTATAGGAGGTCTGTGGAAGGTGCTACATTAAAATTAAAATGAAAAGCAGAATTGAGTGGAGTTTCAGACTCTGCTAAATGCGAGTGGACTTGGAGATAACGTGAGACATCACTGGTGCATCATCAGTCACCTTGCTTGACAAGGTCATTCCAATCCTCATCAACCCTGACACCTGTGGGTCTGTGGGAAGAGTGTCCACTAGGTCCATAACGAAATTTTGTGGCTAATTAGTAATCATAACGGTGCCTCAGTGCCAGTCCCTGACTCCATGTTTCCCAACCGATCTGTTTGCAACCCACTAGGCCCTTCTTATATGTCCTAATGATTGCTAGGGATTGTTGCAGGTGCAGAAATACCCACAGTGGTTCCAAAACAGGTATTGCGGGTACAGGTATGGTGTGTAAGCTTGCTTACCTGAGTTTCCATAATCAGCATAAATACTGTCTGGTAGTCAACAGTACAACTGTTGATTATTCTGCCTTTTGGTGTAATTGTAATTGCAGTGGACAGTCTTTGCATGCTCACATGGTGTTGCACTTTGGCATACCTTGGCATACTGCTACCTGTACTTGCAGTATCATGGGTATACATGGGTAAATTACAGTAAGATGTGGTTAACTATTTTCTATTTTGATTTGATTTTTATTATCATTTTTAGTAATTTTTGCCACTTGGTTTTTGATTTTTAGCATAAAACCTACCTCCCCTGTGCATCAATTGATCCCGCAAGTCTCAGACCCTCAATGCTGACATAATCCACCTCAATAACACCCCACCAACACATTTTAAAGTCCCTGTGCACGTCATTCACTAAAACTGAGCTCTATCGGCTTGGTTTTGAGTTATAGCCTACAACTCCCCTTGTGTCTCACTTGATTGTGCAGTCCCAGGCCTTCAACCCTGATTCCAATGGAGTTATTAAAGTTAATTGAATGATCTCTGAAAATTGGAGTATAACTGCTCAGACTTTGGTTTCCATAGGTCCATCTGCTCGGAGTAAGCATTGGTGCTGATATAGGATGCATCCCCACATCTCATAGTACCTACATTATTGTTTTGAATCCCTCACTCAATGTTTGAATGACATTGAAAATTAATTGATTGATTTCCACATCTCAGAGTATAACCACTTGGGGCAGCAGCTTAGCAGAAGTGCCAGCATTGTGAGTTGATATTGCCATCAGCTCATTTTTTCAAGTCAGTTGGCTGAAAATATTTACATGGATCTGGAACCTCAAAAACCAATGGGTCCTCTCTCAATACTAAGCAATCTGAGCACATTGTGTCAATTTATTTCCAAAATACAAAAGGCCAAAAGTCAACTGAGACAACACTAGGCAACAATGAGATGCAACTTATGTAGGTTTGCATGGCTGTAAGTTGTTTACAGGGTGCTGGAAGGAACAATGGTGAACAATGGTGAACAACAAGTCAGAACAATGAACAGAACTGATGCTTACCACCAATTAACTTGCAGGCTGTCTGCTTGGTCTGTCGAAAGCAAGATCCAACCAAAAGTGGGTAGCTGTAAGCTCAGTCAATTTTTGGTAGTGATGAATTACACAGACAACACACTGAATCTATGATCACACTCTCTGCAGTCCATGAGCCTCTGCATGTTTGGTGTGGATGGTGTCTTTGAACAGAGAGACCAAGTGGCGGAAATAATGGGTAGTGTTGCCACGGTCATGACTGATGTTTTTCAAATAAATTGATTTAGTGTGGGGAATAAAATTGGTGAAATTGCCAAAATATTTGTGAAGATAGAGGACCCCAAAAACTGAGGGGTTATTTAAGGGGCTGAAACATTAGGGGAGAACACAGTAGACAGAATCAGCCAATTTTGATACCAAAATCAAAACCAAAATCCATCATTTCAGTGTATGCATTTTTCCTCATTGGTACCATTTGCATCAGATTTACTTTCTGAGTGGCTGTCAGACTTTCAAATATTTTTGTAACCTGCACCTTGTTGTTGTTGTGTACAGTGAGGTCCAATAATTTACATGGCAATCTTATGCCTACATACTGTTCATAGTTGGGTCTGGCCTATGTATCTAATGAATATGTGCTAAGATGATAGAATATACCTTGTTTTTTTTATTGACTTATATTGTGTCAGTGATGTGCAACAGTGACAAAAGTTGTGCCAGTGCTGTTGAAGACAATGAAAATGACAAACACACAGCAATGAGGCTATTTGGAGTGGTGACAAGCACCTGTTTTTTTTTCAAAGTCTGACAGAAATTTGCTCTGGTTTTGCCTGGTTTTGCTTGTGATCAAAGTTGAATTCCAGAATTTGGTCACATTACGGTGATGAGCTCTACACCGCTCTGTTCACATAAATAGACATTATATCAGCACTAACATATTATCACGTGATCACGCTGCATGCCACCAATGTCACATGACCCTTTCCGATCCTTTCCAACCATTTCCAACCATTTCCGCACATTTCTGATCATTTCCGATGATTTTTAGCAATTTCCGATGATTTTTGCTTTCAGCCAATGTCTTGCACTTAGTTTCTGCTTTGCAGCACTGTTACAATCCCTAATTCAGTACTGTGCAGCACCCCTCAAAGTTTAACAATCCGTGCGCAGCACATCGGCACATAAAAGTTGCGAGGACACATCATTGGGATCACTTTGGCCCCACTTTGGCCCGGTGGTTCAGACATACCACACAATCACGGAACAGGCATTGTAACAGTAAGCCAGATATGGTAGTTTTGGAGGTTGAACTTTTGCATGTCTCCAGTCCTTTGTGTGAGTGGTAAAATTTATCAGTTGTCAGCTTTTCATTTAAAAATTTCACATTATATATATACTCCCTTGTACATACCAGAAAAGAAGTAGAACTTCACCCCGCATCTCAGAATCTCAACCTTGTACTTCATCTCTTAACCTCAATACTGTGTTATTTAGTTTAGACTCTGTCCTGCTCCTGCACACTGGCTTTTGTATTCTTGCACCCGTGTTCTCACTCTCACTCCTGCATTCTCTCGCTACCGCACTCCCACACCCGCACCCGGGTTTGCTAATCGCACTTCACTTGGCACATCACACACATTGTAAAAAAACTCATTATTATCTTAACTCACTCATTATAGGAAGGGTTACTCACCCACTTGCACCCCTCAGTTTGTGACACAGCAGTGGTATATTGGTGTTTTTTATATTTCATTGATAGATACACTATGAGCGTATCAATGGCTGACTCAGATAAGAAATGCATACACCAAAATGGATTTCAGTTTCAATTTTGGTATCAAAATTGGACAATTCTGTCTACTGTGTTCTCCCCTATTTAGTGCCCTGGTTCCCAAGTTATTTCCAATTAGCTGATTGACTCAAACCAGTCAGAGTCAATCGGCTAATTGGAAATAACTCGGGAACAAGGGCACTAAATGTTTTAGCCCTTTAAATGACCCCTCGGTTTTTGGGGTCCTCTATTTTCACAAATATTTTGGCAATTTCACCAATTTTATTTCTCACACTAAATCAATTTATTTGAAAAACTTTGGTTGTGACCATGGCAACACTAACAATGGGGTCCCTTAGCAGCTGAAATGCAAATTAGTGATGAGGATACACAACAGTGAGAGAGGATACCAGCAATAGGGTTGCAGCAAGTTGTTTATGGGGTGCTGAGCAAGATAGTCAGAATGATGAACTGAACTGATGCTTACCACTGGTTGACTTGCGTGCTGTCTGCTTGGTCTGTGTCACTTTATATACATATAAGTGCAAAGTGCGAGGTAAAGGGTGGTGGTCCACTGGTTGACTTGAGTGCTATTTGCTTGGTCTGTTGTGAGTAAAGGGCAGTGGTCCAAAGCAGCATTTATCATTGCCAAGACAATTTTGATCACAAAGGTGAACTTGCATGCTGTCTGCTTGGTCCATGCCATGTTAACGTGGTTGGTTGAAAGTAGGTGCAGTGAGTTACAAAGTTGGATGGACAGACATTGTTCCTTGTTGTCAAGGCAATGATACCATCACAGGCCTTGGACAGAGAATGGGTGAAAAATGAACAGGAGTAGGTGAACAGTTGATCAAGCAGAAAATGATCAAGCTAGTGTGCAGTTCTGGTGCGTTGAGTGGAATTCTAGCAACTCTAGTGGGGCATGGACTAAGCCCTTACCTGATCAGGCCAGGATTTGGTGTTGGGTCAAGGTGCCCTGGAGGCTTTCACATAAGTGATTGAGGCCAGGTGTGGCACCACCATAAATTTCCCCAGATAAGTTGGTGTAGCAGTTAATTGCCAACTTGAGGTAAGTGTTGAATTGAAGACTGGATCTGAAGCCTCATTTCCAGCTGTCTGTAATAAGTTCAGTCCAAGAGAATGACCCCCAAATCCAATATTGAAGTGATCACATTAGAATCAAGAAGAAAATATATCAATTCTAAACATTGAATGAGTCCAAGCTTTGTACTGACATCAAGAGCCAAAGTTAATAATTAATACATTTGTGCAGCCAAGAGTTATCAAAAATAAGTAGAGACTTCCAGTGTTGATGAGTAAGTATGTAGAAAAAGTGGGCATACATACACCAAATGAGTTCTAGCAGGCACTAGTAAAACAACCACACTTTCTTCTTCCACCCCTTAATACTACCTTATGATGGAATGGCCCAGAGCTACAACATTCCACATGATCTAAATGTCAAGTAGTCAAATCTGTTATGAATCGAGCCAGCCCACCCATTGCACCTGGCCTCAAGTAAAAAGATTCATTAATAATCCAGTTACATACCCACTAGTAACATTGAATGTACAAGTGCATTAGCATCATGAGATTTCAGTAAGCAAGATTACATACTGGCTGAATTCAGAAAACACATGACAAAATGAGGTCAAAAATGATAGCACACAAGCAGAACAACAAAAAAACACAAACCCACTAGAAGTATGACAGAAAGTATGAATCAAATGACCAGTATGTAATGAAGGTGACGTACATCCTGTAGGAGGGCAAATGGCTCAGTAAGTGGCCTGTACTTTGCAAGCACAATCACATACCAACTGTAAAAAGGTAAAGGTAACAGGATTAGTGAGTGGGTCTATGCTCTGCAAGCACAATCACATACCAACTGTAGGAAGGCAAAAGTGACAGAATCAGTGAGTGGACCTGCACTCTGCAAGCACAATCACGTACTTCCTGTGGAAAGGCAAAGTCAATGGTGGGATCAGCAAAGGGGTCTGGACTCTGTAAGCACAGTCACATACTTTCTATGAGAATGAAAAAGCAGTGACAGGATAAGCAAAGAGTCTGCAATCTGTAAGCACAATCACATACATACTGTGGGCAGGCAAGGCAGTGACAGTATCAGTGTGGGGGAGCTGCACTCTGCAAGGACAATAACATACGCTCTGTAAGAAGGCAACAGCAGTGATGGGATTAGTGAAGGGGTCTGCACTCTGCAAGAACAATCACATACTCTCTGTAGGAAGGCAAATGTGGTGACAGGATAAGCTACAGATTCTATACTCCACAAATTCAATCACTTACTCTCTGTAAGAAAGAAAAGGCAGTCACAAGATAAACAAGAGAATCTGCACTCTACAAACACAATCACATACATTCTGTAGGAACACAAAGGCAGGATTGAGATCAGTGAGGGGGTCTGTACTCTGAAAGCACAATCACATACATACTGTGGGAAGGCAAAGGTGGTGACAGAATCAGTGAGGGGTCTGCACTCTGTAAGCACAATCACATACATACTGTGGGAAGGCAAAGGTGATGAGAACATCAGCAAGGGGATCTATACTCTGCCAGCAAAATCACATACTCTCTGTAGAAAGGCAAAGGTGGTGATGGAATCAGTGACGGAGTCTACACTCTGCAAGCACAATCACAAACACTCTGCAGGAAGGCAAAGGCAGTGACAGGATCAATGAGGGGGTCTGCACTCTGCAAGCACAATCACATACATACTGCAGAAAGGCAAAGGCAGTGATGGGATCAGTGAGGGAGCCTGCACCTACAAGCACAATCACATACAAGCTGTGGGAAGGCAAAGGTAGTGACAGGATCAGTGAAAGGCCTGCACTCTGCAAGTACATCATGTACATACTGTGAGAAGGCAAAAGCAGTGATGGAATCAGTGAGAGGGTCTCCACTCTGCAAGCATAATCACATACTCTCTATAGAAAGGCATATGCAGTGACAGGATCAGTGAGGGGTTTGCACTCTGCCAGCACAATCACATACAAGCTGTGGGAAGGCAAAGGTGATGGGATCAGTAATGGGGTCTGCACTCTGCAAGCACAATCACATACTCTCTGTAGAAAGGCAAAGACAGTAACAGGATCAGTAAGGAGGTTTACACTCTGCAAGCACCATCACATACTCTCTGTAGGAAGGAGCAAAGGCAGTAATGGGATAAGCAAGGGGTCTGCACTTTGCAAGCACAATCACGTACTCGCTGTAGGAAGACAAAGGTGGTGACAAGATAAGCAAGGGGTCTGTACTCTGTATGCATAATCACATACTCTCTGCAGGAAGGTGAAAGCAGTGATGGGATCAGTGAGGGGCCTCCACTTTGCAGGTACATCACATACATACTGTGGGAAGGTAAAGGTGGTGATGAGATCAGTAAAGGGGTATGCACTCTGCAAGCATGACCACATACAAACTGAGAGAAGGCAAAGGTGGTGATGGAATCAGTGAGGGGATCTGTACTCTGCAAGCACAACCACATACAAACTGCGGGGGAAAAGGCAGTGACAGGATCATGAGATCCCCATAGCTTGAGATGGGAAAGTGCACCAACCTTCTGCAGGCAAGATAAACCATAATGGGATTAGTAAAGCATTTGGAATTGTTGAGCATAAGCACACACTCTCTGATATATGAGATGATCACATCATAATCAGTGAAGTTATGTGGCTGATAGAAGTGTGACAAACATCCTAAAGGAGGGTGAAAACATCAAGTTGGCAAGTATATTTGGATTTGTTAATGGTGACCACATACATACTGAGGGAAAGTAGGGAGATTGATCAGTTAAAGGTGTCAGAAAGATGAAAATGATGGCATACAATCTGAAGCAGGCAAAAAATGATGAGATGTTTTCTGTATATCATATAGGATTACATACTTTCTATGGAGGGCAATGGCCAAACCACAATTAGTTGTAGCTCTTGCAGTTATAAAGATCACCCACCAGCTGGATGGCAGATTGGCCAATAGACATCAGTATGCATTTGGATTGCCACACAGCATATAATTGACATACAAACTAAGTATAGATTAACATAGGAACCGTCAGTTATGATTGAGTACTAATGATTATGAAACATACCGTCTAACCAACAGAGAATGACCCCAAAAATTAGTTTTCACTCCATTAGAACCATTGTGATACTCACATCAACCGCCGTGAATGCTTGCTTGAGTGCTCGTACAAGATATACCGATCGTTCCTTTGTTAAATAGGTGTTAGACATGATAACATTGAATATAATTGACCCACCGTGACACATGTGATTGCAGAATGCAAGTCCTTGTGTACTTGTTTCACCTGCTCGTAGCCATCCAAGCTCACCATCCATTTTTTAAACCACCGAAACATATCCATAGAAATCTCCTTCATTATGGGTTTCAGGTTTGACTCAATGTAGTCAACATCATTTGTGTAGAAAAGTGCCATGTGGATGTGATAAGGCCAGTTCTGATAAGCATAGCGAAGAGCGTCGGCGTCACTCATCGAGTCAGCTGCGATCAGATTCATGCAACGGCGCAAGATAGCGGTGTTACACTTTGCAGGATTGTAAAAAACTTCATTCCACCGGCGGGGATTGGCGAGGAAATCCAGCAGTGAAGCATGGTACGGACGAATATAGTCTTCGTCACTGTCGGGGACCAAAAGGATGGACGAGCACCCACGTAAGGCAACTCGGACGTCCATGACTGCGTCAAGCAGAAGAAGGTGTGGAAGCATACTGATAGGGGGGTTATCTCGTAGAAATACAATGGCACCGAGAACGTCGCTGAAGTGATGGCAGCCTTTGGCATCGTCCAGAACTTGTTCGAAAAGGGAGTCGAGCCCAGTGTTTGCTTGCAAGGCAATCTGGAGCTTTCGCTGAGGATTGTCATATTCGTCATCTACGAATTTGATGACAGTGGAGGCATAGTAGAAAATACCCTCTGATGTTTCGGCGAGGCGCTGGAGGTTGTCTTGGGGCGGCCAATCTCGTGGCAGATCTCGCCGTTCCCGGACCCTCTCGAGCTCTAAACGCAAGTAGTTGAAGACATCGTCAAGAGCAGGAAAGTCATGTAGAGCTACGGGACAGTGGGGAGTAGAGAGCTGCTTGAATATGGCTTGAAGGTACTTCTCGGGCCGACTCGTAAAAAGAAGTCGAAATGGAAGCTCAGATAGGCTATCGACGAGGAGCTGAATAAGATCCTTCAAAAGAAATTTCTCGTCATCTTGATCATACTCATCGAGGCCATCTATGATAATGATCATCGGGGAATCAGGTGTTGTGGTGTTGTGGACTGGTTGGATAATCAGGTCCTTGAATTGAGTTTCCCGAACTCGCATGAAAATAGCAGGGTCCTTCGCGAGAGCATCCTGCATCGATTGTTGCACGGATGGGAGAACGCGAGCAAGCTGATAAGCAAAAGTCGCAACAAACTTGGCCATGTCGTCGCGACCACGGTTCCTTCGGGAAAAAAAATAGCTGAAGGCAAGTTTCTTCTGCTCATCATATCGTTGTGCGATGGTATGAGCGATCGTGGACTTTCCGGCACCAGCAGGGCCATAAAGCCAACAGACTGGGGGACCGTCCTTCATCTGAGCCCAATTCTCTATCGCTCCCAGCACTGCCTTCCGAGTATCCTCCTTACAGACAGACAGACCTTCGTCCTGGCGCTCCGAAGAATCATATGCAACGTCCAGATTGACCTGACCCTGCAGCGTGTCGAACAAAGACCCTGGTAACGAGTATCTATAGGTGAGGATCAAAACAATGGATGCAGAACATATTCGCACTCACGAGAAGGACCGGCATTAATCGTGTTGTTGGAAAGAAAATTACCTCCAATGTGTGCTAGGAACAAGCATCTGAGTGCTACGAAACTATAGCATTACCGTAGTGACAAGCTTACAAATTTCGTTACCACTAACTCGCACATCCATGGTAGCTAGGAATATGAAGAAACAATGTCGAATGGTAGTATAGATGCAAGCGAGCAATGAGAAATGGGCCGAATGACGGGCTACGAGGCAGTAAATGGCTGCCGCGTGGATGATTCGAGGCGTCCTCGTGTAGCAACGGAAATGACTGGCGTTACGAGCGTAAAGTTTTATTATATTGAGCTAAATCGCCGCTCCAGACACGTCCTTATAATAGATGCCGATTGTGAGGAGAAGTCTAATTCTAAATCCTGGTACTTTACACGGTTTAATCCCTTTCCAAAGTAGCACAGGTATCGTAAAAGTTTACCACAGGCACATAAGTATGTCGAGAATGGTCTATCATCACGCAGCGGAAGATGGCGGGGACGGTTTGACATGTTTACCACTACCCCTTGC